>QGQJ01000084.1:0-13632 GCA_003206725.1 Blastomyces emzantsi
CCCCCAACCCAAAAAAAAAAAAATCCACCCCAATCCAAACCCCCCTTGCCTCCAGAAAACAACAAAGAAGAGCCAATTCCTTAATTCTCCTCTCAAGTTCCAACCAAACTAACTCGGATACCAAAACCCGCCACAGTCGACCTCGCAACCCTCTCCGCCCCGCAACTCCGCGCCCTCCAATCCCGCCTTAGCTCAGAGCTAGAACACCTCACAAGCTCGCATACAAAGCTACGAAACGCACAGTTGAAGTTCCGCGATTGTATCCGCTCGATAAACGACGGTGTAGTAGGCCCCAGCGGCGCGGGCGCTCGCGGGGACAATAAAAGCGGTGGTGCCGCGGGGAAGACTGATGAGATTCTGGTTCCGTTGACGAACTCGCTATATGTCAAGGGGACATTAGCGGATAGGAAAAATGTGATTGTAGATGTTGGGACGGGATTTTATGTTGAGAAGGTTCGTTTTGTGTTTTTTCTTTTCATACATCATTTTTTACTTTCCCTGGAGTTTTACTCTACGTGGTAAGCGTGGTGCGGTGTACCCGGGCGGGCCAGAACACGTTACTATGATCCAACAATAAAGCTAACTGTTTGGTTCCAAAATGTAGACGACACCAAAGGCAATCGCATTCTATAATGCCAAGGTCGAGGAGTTAGGTGCGAACCTACGAGAGTTGGAAAAGGTCGTTCAAGCGAAGAGCCAAAATCTACGAGTTATCGAGGACGGTGCGTCTCCATTTACCCTTCTTCCTTAGAACCACTATGTTCCCATATGTAACCCGTGTCTAACAATATCTCGAAAAGTCCTCCGTCAGAAACTCCTTAGTGAGGCCACAGCAGGCCCTTCTGGCGTAGGCGGCGGCGGTGACGCCTGAGTAGGCAGAGCATACTGTTTCTAGATTGATTCCAGCGTGAGCCCTACGGCGAGACTATCATATACCAGGCTGTGGTTGATGGGTAATTTGGCAAATACCATTTTTACATTCTTGTGGTTTAGATTTCCACTTTACTCTTAGAAGGAGTATCAAAGCTGAGTTGTGTCTTTTCACCCACCCACGATAGGATGGGATAAGAAGCAGCTGGGAGAGGAAATTTCTTTGGGTTCTCCAAGTGGGAACTGAAAGTTTTAGCAAGACACGCTACGATGAAATTGAAAAGCAGAAGACCGCCGTACCAGTTGTTAATTTACCCTGGGTGTTCTATTCTACTCATAAATGAATAAAACACACTCATGAAAAATGAAAACAATCTTGTTAAATAACTAAACCCCACTCTCGGCCCTACCTGCATACTCAATAACGCAGACATGGTGAAGTTAACGAACACGGTTGGATTCTACTAGGCAATAACTTATGATTTGGGAAGGGGAAGGAGGAAAAGAAAGCAAAACCAAGCAAAACCAATTAATGAGTCAAAGGAGGAACCGAATATCATCCATCAAAGTAAAAAGATCTGTTGGAGCGATATTTTTTAGAAGCAGCTGGTAACATCAACAACCAGTGGATGGCGCTCCTTTATCCATTTCAATAGGTCAGTGACGGGAATCAAATTATTTCACGAGCCAGCGACTTGGGCCCAGGACTTCTTCGGCGCATTCCGCATGATCACCGGTTCGATGTTTCCGCGAGGAGTGGTTTCAACCCGCTCAACAACGTCGCTATTTCTCTCAGGGGTCAAAAGCTTCGCAACCTTGTTCACCAAGCGGATAAACTGATGAAATCCGGCATTGACATCCGTTGAATCCTCGTCAGACAGATAAGGGAAAAAAGTATTGAGACTGGCACTCCAGTCGGCGGCTTGCCCAACTCGGAAGCTCCCATTCTGGCCTAACATGTTATCCCATTCTTGGCGGAAAATGGAAGCACCCCATGTTGTTTCGGCTATTTGGTTCATTTTGTTACACTGACCGATGTGCGGCAGACCTGAGCGGATGGCGCGATGATATGTATCGTACCGTGCAAGCTCGAAGACGTATTTAGTACCCTTGAGACAATACCTAAGTGCTGACTTCTCTGTGATTTTGGAAACAGTCGCAATGTCGGAGAACGTCACACGCTGCACTGCGGTACCACGGAGTCCATCTGTTGGGCCTCTCTTGAATTGGATGGAGTGATCAAAACTTTTGAGAGACTGCTCAATGTTAAATTGTTCCTGGAAATCCAAAGCTTTGATTTCCAGCTGCCAGTCAGACCTGTTCGTAGGCATTAGATAATATTCTATATCAGACTGATTGTTTCAAGTGGCACAGACCTTTCGAAGTCGATAATCCCAATCTGAAGCGGCGGTCGTTTCTCCCCAAGTCCATCGTCACTTTGAGGTTTTAGCCAACGTCGATGCGATATCTCAAAAAGGTCTGGTCGATAAGGAGATGCTTTAAATTCAACCTCCAAACGAAGCAATGCATTGTTGGTGCCTTCGAATTCAATATTTACCGCATAGTGGGGTTTATTATTTTCCAGAGACTCTATCTGTGGGTCCAACGGTGCAAGAAGGTCTGAAGCTTGTGAGCATCGGGTTATTAGGTCACCGTCAACGTGCCTGAATCCGAGGCTTGAAGATGCATGATACGAGGTTAGCATAAGCTTCTTCAAAACATTCATGCCCCGGGATACATACCCAGGAATCAGGCGACCTTTCGTTCCAGCACAAAAAAGCATACTTCGAAATTCCTCAAAAGAATACCGCTCTTTCGAATTCGGGGGAACTCGGTAATTCTCGAGTACAAATCTCCCAAAGTTTATACGCATCCGAACATGACCTGCAAGGAACCGCAAACTGTGAAGGGATTGTTCAACAGTATTACGCATACGTTGCTCGTTCTTTTCGCGAAACAGATCCAGCCTTTCAAGCCCAGAGTCGTCCCGTCCGGTTCCATAAAGGAAAGGAGACGCCTGGATGTTCTGGCTGCCAAGCTGGCAACACTTCATTAAGCCTACTTCTGCTTTCAAGATGTCAACTGGAGGTGCTTGAACAAGATATAGTTTAGTTTTAACACTTGTTTCAGTGAGGAGATTAGCCCACTTCGCGCGAAGTCTCTGGACAACCTCGATAATTTTCCCGTGGTCATCGCCGTCGACTCGGATGTATTTCTGACCGTCTGGAGATTCATCATACAGATAGATATAATAGCCAAACTCCTCACGGATTGGATCCAGAGTTTCTAAGTCTTTGCCAAGGGCCATCTCCAGCGGAAGCTCATCATCTGGCCAAAGGAATAACATCTACGGGAAGCATAAACCTATTAGCCCTCTACCAATATAGGACGGAAAAAGAAAAAAAGAAAACTATACCGTCTCTGGAGATTTGATTGAGGGATCGGGCTTCTGTCTGTACTGTTCAATCATCAACTGGCGTTTTTCGTTCATGTCATTGCGTGTGTCCTTAGCCGTGATGTAACGCGAAGTTCTGGCAAAAGGGGCCTCCTTCTTTCTGGCTTTACGTACGACGACGAACAATCAGTAAAATGTGTCTAGTATTCGTTCTCGCACGATGGGTAACAGCCTACCATTAGGTTGATTAGGTTGGGGACTATCGCTATTATCAACCGGCCGAGCGCCTTGGTGCTGTCTGTGATTCGAGCCTCTGGCGTGATCAAAGTTGGCTCGAGGTGGGCGATTGGCGCCTGGACGGCCTCGAATCCACACAGCCGTACCCCTACCTCCACGCATCGCGCCCCTTGCACCTCCGGGCGCAGCAGCTGAAGAAGCACCGCGGTGGTTCAATAGTCCTAAATTGACTAGTCAGTTTCTAGCTTCTAACAAAAAGCTGGTCCTTTTACCGTTGTTTGGTTTTCCCGGTTGATGGGGAGCAGTTCCGATATTTTGATGGCTCACAGGGTTGGTAGATCGGGGCGTTGCCAGTTCGTCCTCCAGATTCAACCCCCCTTGATAAGAGAAAGTCAGATAGAGTCCAATGAACCCAGTAGATATGGCTGTGGTTCAGTCAAATCCCGATGACATGAATGCATTCTCCTACCTCTCGCGGCACGCAGTTCGTACCTTGCTTTACATTAGCACATGTGTATATCTATTAGACGGGAGTTAGTATCTCACTGCGCCATTGTATCTCGTTCGAAGTGTAGAAACCCTTGGTTGACGAGTCCACGTGCCAGCAACACTGTAATGAATCAAGGCCAAAAGATATAACGGAGTGAAAGAGAGGGTTAAGTTGAATAGAATATTCCGTGAAATATTTTTATAGCATCTATGGTTTAACTTGTGGGAAGTTCTCAACAAGACGAGGAATTGGAACCCCTTGATCCAGGATGGATTGACGCGAGAGAAGGTGTCTTCTCTATCACTCCTCAGTGAACAGACAAGGCAACCTTGAATGTTGAACAGGTTGAAGTGACATGACGACCACCAGTGAAAAGAAGAGAAGAACAAAAGAGGTTGCCAGGGAAGAAACTCTGGGCAACAACGCGTGAAGGATAGCCGCAGCCCCCAGCCCTATCAACATGTTCCTTTGCGAGGAGGTGGTAACTGCCAAAAATAAGCGGCAATCTATTCAATTCATTTATCCACTTCCGTTTGGCATATACATACATATATATATATACATATATATATACGAGACACAGCCAAATTCAGGGATTTGGCAATAATTACGATGCAGCTTCTACAAAATATATACTTAAAAGTGGCCAGGAATTCTTTGCTGCATACCAGGAGGAGGATGAACGATAGATACCTCGGGATCGGGATATCAATAACCCGGCATCCAACCACCCGCTTACCTAATCTCTTCATCACCGGCCTTTTCTCCAACCGCCAAAAGCACATCGCAAGCACCCCCAAATCTCAACTCCGCCGATTCAGACCTCCCAATTCCTCCCCGCACTCCCGCATCCATTCTCAAAAGCTCCAATCGTGCAGGGCACATAGTCTGCCACCATGTCTGGGAGCCGTGGAGCTCAGTACGTCTCTCAATTGCGGCTTTACCCGGCGCCTGCCAAAAGTACCCACCCAGTGTTCCAGAATATAGCAGGGCTAACCATTTCGTTCGCTTTGCTTTTCTTTATGAATACAGGTTCAACCAACATGTGCTCATCGACACAACCCCTATGCCCGATGACATCCCCAAGGTCAAAGAGATCGGGGCCACGTCCGCCCCATTGATGAGCGCCGCGTACTTCATCGGCGCCCGCTGCAAGGCATACAATGACGATTACATGAAGTGCAAGACGGAGTCCAACGGGAAGGGCGAGCTGGACTGTCTGAGGGAAGGTCGGAAGGTTACCCGTTGCGCGGCTAGTGTGTACGTACATTTCGTTGACATGAGGGGAGCAATTTTCGGCTGTAGCTTGTATTATGACTAATTTGCTTTATTGATTTTGTTCTAGCATCAAGGATATCAACGAAAACTGCCTCGAGCAATTCAAGACGCATTTTGAATGTCTAGAACAGAATAACCACCACCTATGGCAATGTCGGAGGGCTGAGAATGCACTAAATACTTGCGTATTTGATAAGCTTGTATGTGTTGCATTGCTGCCCCAAACGGAGACAAAGACCAGACAGAGCACAAAACTGGATATCGATTGCTGACATTTACTCGCGCTTGTAGGGACTAAAGAAAGAAATCCCCGATACCCCCAAGGGCCAGACACCCGTCCATCTGCGAAAGTCGCAAATCTACGCCAATTACTCGGGTCCGCAATATTAGATCTTCTTTTACTTTTTGTCTTAAGAATAATGAAAAATTGAAACAAGAAAAAAAAAAAAAAACCAACATCAAGGGATCTCGGCTGCTCTGTACATATATACATATATTATTGGTTCGGAATGATCGCATGGTTGCGTTCCTTTTGTGAAATACGAGTTCATTCATCACATCAATTCTCCTCTGTAAGCTCGTGGTTTGGTTCAGCCTTTTGTCGTACATGCTTTAATTTATATCTCTAGAGTGAAGCAACCAGAAAATGTGGCTTTCCACTAGTCTATCTGCAAAGTTATATCTAGAGCTTAAAAGAAAGAACCAGGCGCAGAAGAAGAAAAAAAAGTAAATATAACACACGTCTGTTAACTGCATATCCGAAACCTTCCCCAATCCACTACCGCTATGCCTCACATCTTAGATTTCTCTTTCTTCTGCCACCACTCCCTGAACTTCTGCGAATACTCAGGTAGCGCCGGAGTATGCACCTTATGATGCTCCGCCGTGGCATATATTATCTTCCCATCCTTGGACTCCATCGTGGCGCCCATTAGAGCCATTGTTCGTCCGTGCTGGATGACTTTGGTGCGGATGTAGACTGTCGTACCTATATTCGTAAAAAAAAAAGGGGGGCAGATGTGTTAAAGAACTTGATGAAAACGGGGGCGCTCTCTCTTTTTGTTTGGTGGGCTGTCTGTTTTATGTGTTCACATAGATAGACACTGGTGCATGATACAGAATACATGTACTGCACGTTAACATACCTATAGGCACAGCTTTCAGATAGGAGATGTTGAGTGAGCGGGTGACACCTGCCAGGAACCTAAAAGACGTGGGGAACAGGAGCAGTTAGAATAAAGGTATTCCCGTCGGCCAAATTCCTATGTTTCAGAGAGGAAATGGAACTTATGTATGTATGTATGTTACTTACTCCCAATATCCCTCCTTCGAAACCGGGCTCATGGAGATAGCAGTGCACATGTCTAGAGGGTTTTTATTCACCCGTTAGCTGGCCAGTAACAAACCTTCGGCGGGAGAATACCAGATATACAAATACTGTATGTATATAGTTAGAGGAAAGGCAGGATAACTTACCAAATATCACACCGTAAGCGCCGCCATGCATCACCCCTGTAATCCTCAGTTCGTTTTACTTTTCTTAGCACATCCTTTCTATACATTCGTATCTTAGATGCGGTCGGTTGGGCGGAGGAAGTAGAATAGGGAAATACAAAATCATTCATGTTCTCCTAACCATTTATATTGGCCCAGTAGGCCGTAATAGGGAGTTCCCAGAGGGCTCCGCCGCCGGGATACGCCTCGATGACACGCAGTGTATCCATCAGCTGTCTATCGTAGCCCTACATATTGATGAGATATAGCAATTTTGTTAGGGAGTATTTTCGATGACGTGTGCATCGCCGGACCGTTTGGAGACAACAGTATCGTCACGGTCATACTTATTAAGGGGGAATTGTATGAGAAGAGTAGAGAAAGTAAAAGTGTCCATGAGGTATTCTTTTTGTGGTGGACTGGGCAAAAATACTGACTCTGAAATTTTTCTTTTGCATGATTCCGTGATATCTGAATAGAAGATGTCAGTCAGCCCTAAGATTGAAAAACGTCAAGCTGTAGGGTAATAATGACACCCGCATCCCCCCCCCCCCCCCCCCCCCCCCCCCCCTTTTTTTTTTGTGTCCCAACACTCTCCATTCCCCTTGGGCCGCGACCAAATAGAGGGATTGTATCAACTTACATCTCAACCAAACCTTCAACGGCCTCTTTCGCCTCCTTTCGTGCAGCATCGTCGTTTTCCATTTTATATATCTTTCTTTCACCCGCCGGTTTCCTTTTTCCTTCTTCCGGAAGTTGATATGGTATAGGTAGATGATACGTGCGGTTGTTTAAACTATAACAAAAGGCTTAAAAAAACCCAAACACCCAACCAGAGAGAGATTGATGAGAGCATCCAATATGGTGGCTGGGGGGTTAAAAAATCCTGCCATCTTTATATTATCCTCAACCCTCGGGCGTCGGCGCGGGGGTTGAACTAAGCGCGGACCCCGAGGTTTGTTTTTACACCAAAAGATTGACTCCACCTTGTCCAAATGAATGCAAAAACTGGATATATAGGAGGTATCGCCCATTTATTCATTCATCCATTCATCCATTCATCCATCCATCCATCAATCCATCCATTCATTTATCACTTCAAGATCTCTAACCAGGACAACAGAGAGAAACCAGTTGCGGCGGGGCCGAGGAAAGGTTTTGATACACCGGATCCAAGATGAAACGGATAGTTCGTTCACACAGGAGAAACTGGGGGGGTTTTCAATCTTGGTCATCTTCGCATAAGCCCTCTGCATAGCATCTTATTAACCTAATTACATAAGTCCGGCACGGCATCTTATTAACCGAACTACATAAGTAACTATTGCACGGCATCTTAGTTATTAACCTAATTACATAAGTTCTACATAAGTTAGTACGTTCCAGGTTAGTTACCAAGATTTGGACTATTTAGGGCTGGGTTAGCATTCAGAGGTCATGATGCTTTGCGCACTCAAATCTCGAATAACTATGACGTGCCCAGCATTCACCCTGGATTCACGAATGTTCATCACCGGAGTTAAATAACTTATCAAGCGTGGAGAATGGAAATACTCAAATCTCGAATAACTATGACGTGCCCAGCATTCACCCTGGATTCACGAGTGTTCATCACCGGAGTTAAATAATCAAGCGTGGAGAATGGAAATAAACGGAGATAATAGACCTACTACAATGCAATGTAGAAGGAAAGAAGAGGCAGATGGTGCACGACAGATGACAGCATCGAGATAACTATTTATTTGTTGACAATGGCTGCCAGTTCCATTGTCTCGTCTGATCAACTGCTTCCGCCCTACTCAACCAAATAGATTTGTTTCCTCCCTACTCCTAGCATGGCTTCTTCTCGTGTTTGGCTCATCACCGGTGCATCATCCGGGTTTGGCCTCCTTCTTGCAAAGCATGCCGCGAGCCGCGGCCACCGAGTGATTGCTACTTCCCGCAACCCCGAGAAGTTGAGGCTTGATGATGTCGCCGGGATGCGGACTGCTAAGCTCGATCCTAACCAGACCCTCGAGGAAATCAAGGCGGCCATGAAAGACATCGTCGCGATATACGGCACGATAGATATAGTGGTCAACAACGCCGGCTACGTTCAGACAGGAATCCTCGAAGAGGTTTCCCCCGAGGACACTTTTCGCCAATTCCAAGTCAATACCTTCGGCCCTCTAAACGTATACCGTGCGGTGCTCCCATATCTACGCGAGAAGAAATCCGGTACCCTGGTTACCATCGGCTCGATGGCGGCATGGTATCCCGTGCTCAGCTGCAACTTATATAACGCCTCCAAAGCCGCACTGCGCTGGCTGGGGATTGGTCTTGCCGATGAAGTTGCCCCCTTTGGGATCCGCCACTGTCTCATCGAGCCCGGCACCTTTAGAACCGAGCTGCTAAATCCCAATGCAAATATCACGTTGACGAGTTCTACGGAACGGATTCCTGACTACGCTGAAATGAATGCAACGGCTGATAGCAACTTTGCTAAGCTCCATCACGCACAGTTGGGTGACCCGGTTAAGGGGGTAGAGGTTATCTACGATGTTATTACTTCCTCGGGACATGCTGCTGGGAGGGATTTGCCGGGCTTCTTCGCCCTGGGCAGTGATGCTACAACTGAAATTTCGAAGTCCGCTTCTCAGACTCTCGCTGATCTCAAGGAGTGGAAGGAGATCAGTGCGATAAGCGATATCCCTGAAGGAGGAAAGTAGTGAATTTGTGGGTTCCCGATGTTACATAGTATATGGAATACTTTAGAGTTTTTCTTTGAAACTTATGTGGAGACATCAACAACCTTGTGGTATTTCTCAGCGGGAAAATCTCGAAAAGTGGGAAAGGGGTTCGTATGCGCGCCGGCGAGAGAACTTAGCAAAATACAATATATTGTTATTCCTATATTCCTCGCGGTCTCTGTTGTTACCTTAAGGCGGAGAGTAAGTAAATACTCCAATAAAAACAGCTCTCTACGTATTTATGGTGTAAACTCCCTGTGATTCAGTTCCCCTCCGTGTTTCCTTATTCCAAATCCAGTTGGAACGGAGCTTGTATCAGACATGTAGTAGATTTGAAGCATCGAAAAAGATAAAAACTATGTAGGGAGATATATGAACGTCTTAAACGGCCTGTAGATAGCATTTGTAGAACAAACGAAGCAAATAGGCATATATTTCATTCGTACGATGTTGATGTCCATGGATGAGTCCTCTTCGACCAATAGCTAGGCGATGAATGGCACGTTAAGCGAGTTTACTTTCAAATCTTATTTCAAAACCCCGTCGAAATAAGGGGTCAAGGCCCATGCAACTGGGAATTTTCAAGAACAGTGATATTTCCATTGCAAAACGTCAGGCCTGATTATGGCCACTTCTCCCTTGCGACGGTCCCGATATTCCAGAACATGTGAGTGCATCCTCATCTGGTGCCTGATCATCATCAAGGACGCCATTGCGCTCGCGGTTCGCATTAGACTTTTTCAAGCTTGGGTTCAAAGCCAGCATCTGGAGCGATTCCATTGCTGATTTCGTTGCTCCGTGGTATGGTATGTCCTTCGAATTTTCGGGACCTCCTGCATCCCACCTTCAAATGCCCCATGGAATCTTCGAGTTGCAAATAGTTAAAAGTTCCGCTTGAAAATCTCCTCTCAGGCGAAGGTACTCCGTAGTTAGCGCCGAATCCACGACAGGATGAACACAGTGATTCCTCTGATGAGAAATTCCGAGCCACACACATCCACTGCCTGACTGAATACATATCAGTACAAACCTTCTAGGGGGCCAATTTCTGAGGTGACGATGCGTCGTCCCCGGTCCCTGCGGATTTAAACTCGGCGTCCAAGGACAAGAATCTCCGGGCCTTGTGCCATCCATGGATGCAGTCAAGCCACTCAACATCAGCTGAGTAAGGATAGTCAGCACCTTATGCGGCTATTTTCCTAGAGTAAAACCGGCAAGCTTCATGGCTAAATCCATTAAAGTCCTATTATACTACGTGTGTCAACAGGATTTAAGGGTAATTATTTCCGATACGGCGGGGTTTCTTATATAAATATACGGAGTGTGCATGCTATGATGAAGCTAAGTATACGGAGTAAGTTACAGGCTAACCCGATCTCAAACAGCCACAAAAAGACTTTTGTCGGTATATAGCACGACCCAAGCCTGAATGAACACTGTGTACCATATCCGGCACCACTTGCAGCTCTCTGATTTAAAATATAAATTTCTCTCTAGTTTTGTTATCAAACGGGCCAATGTCACGAGTATGGCTAATCACAGGGTGTTCCAGCGGATTCGGAAGGGAAATCGCCCTTGCAGCGGCTAAGAATGGAGACACGGTCATTGCCACAGCGCGGGATATCTCCAAGATCGAAGACCTAGAACAGCAATACCCTCAGCTTATTATTAGAAAGAGGCTGGACGTGCTTGACCGGGATGAGCAGATGCGAGATACCATCAAGGATATCATCAGCCAAGTGGGCAAGGTCGATATTCTAGTGAATAACGCGGGTTACATTCTTGAGGGCGCAATTGAGGAATGCAGGTATGTTGTCGTCCATTCCCTCCATCTGCACTGACTGTTTTTTTTTTCTTTTCTTTTTTTCTTTTCTTTTTAGTTTGAGCTAACCGAGGCATGAATCTGCAGCGCAGAAGAAGTTCAAATGCACTTTTCCACCAACGTCTTTGGACAGTTGAACGTACTCCGTGCGGTGATTCCATATATGCGAGCTAGGCGATCTGGTACAATTGCTAATTTGGGCTCAATTGGGGGCTGGGCTGGAACTCCCAGTGCGGGACTGTATTGCGCAACCAAAGCGGCCGTCGCCATGTACACCGAGTCACTCCGGGGAGAGCTTGCACCGTTTAATATCGACGTGACTTGTATTGAACCTGGCTACTTCCGGACCAACTTTCTCCAGGGTGGACACAGGACCGTTGCGAAGAACCGAATTCCCGAGCTAGCGGCTGTTACAGACAGGACTAAAGGTGCCTTGGATGCTTACAATAAAAGACAGCCGGGCAACCCTCAGAAAGGGGCGGAAGTTATCGTGCAAGCACTGACCAAAACTGGCGTATGTGAAGGGAGAACACTGCCTGCAAGGCTGGCTTTAGGAAAAGACGCGGTGGCGGCTATCGGTCAAAGTATCAATCGAAATAAGAAGGATTTGGATGATTGGGCGGATATTGTGTCAACAACGAACTGCAGTGATGTGAATTAGAGCTTTTCATAGAAGTATTGCTTCCAGAAAAATTCAGATATATGAGGGGTATCCCATTCAAAAATCGATCTGGAAATGATACCACAACACAGCTTAATTGCTTCTCCATGCATCGAACGAATCGTGCATGTTAATATTTCAACAACTCCGCAACGAGTTTTGCGGAAACATATCCAGAAAACTGTAGCTAGTATAGCACAGTACATTGAAGGACCGCGATTCAATTGATGTTTTAGTCAACATAGCAGGGTTCATCCTGGAAGCAGTAGTTGAGCAGACAAGGTATGTATAGCACTGTGCAAGCCCCTTCGGCACAGGTCGCTTTTGATACAATAGCTCACACAATCCCTTCTTCCTTGGCTTCAACAGCGACGAAGAGTTGCTCAAATTTTTTCACTATGAATGTGATCGGGCCACTCCGCCTCATACGAGAAACTCGTTCATGGAGGCGATCTAATGGGCAGGGACAAGATAGTTGCAACCATTTGTGGGACCAGGGCAATGAATGGATGCTGGGGGTATACACTCCGTGCTGTAGCTCCAAAACTGCCTTTCGCATCCATAAACGGCAGCTCTGCAATGAGAAGGCGCTGGCTTGCGAATAAATGTAGCTGGGGCGGGCATTTCAGAACTTCATTCCTGCAACCAGGACATCGTATTAAGTACCTAGGGTAGAGGAACCCCTAAGTATTCCAGATGACAACCCGATCTAGGCTCCAGGTCAAGAGGTCGAAGAAGACATTCGGATGGTTTCAACGGCATGATATCAACAAGGCGACCGACCCGCGCAAAAGCTATATAAGTGTTGTTGTGGACGTTTTAACAAATAGGCAAGGTAGCACGGGCACGTTTCCTTCCCTGCTGCCTGTAGGACCAGATGTGCTGAAAGCTGAGCTTCAGACACATACTGCATGACGTGAGACGATTCTGGGACGCAATATGGATATGCTCCACCACAGCGATATGCAGTAGTAGCAAAGCCAAGTTACCAACTGAAAATTCACACTCGTAGAGAATAAGAGAACATGCTTTCGTAAAGAGTCGTGACATGCCAGACAGATGGGCCGAGTCAAAGGGCGAGGATAATATTAGATAAATTTTTTTCCCTCTTCATCATGGATCTGATTCTTGATTGTGTCGTCTCTTGTGTCGTAGTTCATCTATCGACGGCGGTAGGGCCAGGTTCCCACAATTGCCGCCCTTTGGTTAAATCACGTGAGCATTACCTTCCAACCCCTGATTTCGATCAATGGAAGGAGACGTTCGTTTGATATTTGTGAAGAAGATCATTTCTTCGGTTGATGGCCATGGATATATGTTATGTATCTATTTAATACAGCTAATTGGTAGAGAATATGTATGTACGTATTGAATGTAAATGTATATATATGAATGTCATGACAATAGATCAAGCAGAATGCCATGGGAGTAAGTATGTGTGTATATGCATGGGGAGTGGGCGTATATGCCAAAAAGAAAAGGATGTTGAAACAGAGGAGAGAAGGACAAAAAAAAAAAGGGATAGATACCCTCTCCCTACCTACCCCCTGCAGAATAGCAGGAGGTAAACCACATCCCCCCTCCGCCGGCCCCCTCAAAATAGAAACGAACCCAAACCTACGGAAACCCGCCCAATCTAAACCCCAACCCCCTTCC
>QGQJ01000838.1:0-52694 GCA_003206725.1 Blastomyces emzantsi
TCGCGCGCCTCGACCACGTCGTTCGGCTCGGCGCCGACGCGCTCTGGCTTTCTCCGTTCCATCCCTCACCGATGCTGGACGGCGGCTACGACATCGAGGACTTCACCGCCGTCCACCCGCTCTTTGGCAACCTCGAAACTTTTGACCGGCTGGTCGCCGAGGCGCACCGAAGCGGGCTCAAGGTCATCCTCGACTTTGTCCCCAACCACACCCCCGACCGGCACCCCTGGTTTCGGGAGAGCCGTGCTGACCGCGCGAACCCGCGGCGGGACTGGTACGTCTGGCGCGACCCCGCCTCCGACGGTGGTTGGCCGAACGGCTGGCGCTCCATGCTGGAGGGCTTGGCCTGGACGCGGG
The DNA here is from genome assembly GCA_003206725.1 of Blastomyces emzantsi. NCBI lineage: Eukaryota > Fungi > Ascomycota > Eurotiomycetes > Onygenales > Ajellomycetaceae > Blastomyces > Blastomyces emzantsi. Next base: position 358 of record QGQJ01000838.1, read on the forward strand.
ATGAGGCCACCGGGCAATACTACTACCACGCCTTCTTGCCCGAGCAGCCGGACCTGAACTGGCGCAATCCCGAGGTGCAGGCCGCCATGGAAGCTGTGCTGCGCTTTTGGCTCGACCGCGGGGTCGACGGCTTCCGGGTCGACGCCGTGCCCCACCTTGTCGAGGACGAACTGTTGCGCGAGGACCCGCCCGGGGACTTGGCGGGCGAGGGCCTACCGGTCCAGGCCGGCGTGCGGCACGCCTTCACCTCAGACCGGCCTGAGACCCACGCCTGCGCCGCCGCATGGCGCCAGCTCATCGACACGTACGAGGACCGATTGCTGATCGGCGAGGCTCGCCTGCCAGCCGAGCGCGTGATGCGGTACTACGGCCTCGACGCGCCAGCTTTCCACCTGCCCTTCAACTTCGTCTTCTGAACACGGCCTGGGACTCGCGAGCGCTCGCGGCCGCAATCGACCAGTACCTGAACCTGCTGCCGCCTGGCGCCTGGCCGAACTGGGTGCTGGGCAACCACGACGAGCATCGGTTGGCAAGTCGCATCGGTCAGGAGCAGGCCAGGGTGGCCGCGATGCTGGCGCTCACAGCCGGCGGCACGGCTTTCGTCTACAACGGCGACGAGCTCGGACTTGAGGACGTGGAGATCGCATCGGGCGAGACGCATCGCCCGGATGCCAGCGGCGGCCGCGATCCGCAACGCACGCCGATGCCGTGGGATGCTGGCCCTCAGGGTGGCTTCACCACAGGCACGCCGTGGCTGCCGCTCGGACGAGTGAACGCGGCGCGAAGCGTTGCTGTGCAAGAAGCTGACCCAAGCTCGATGCTGGCCCTCTACCGCCGGCTCATCGCTCTGCGCCGAGAACATCCGGCGCTGGTTCAGGGCAGATTTCAGCCGCGTGCCGGCGAGGGCACTGTGCTGTCCTACGTTCGTGAAAATGACGGCGTACGTCTGTTAGTGGCCTTGAACATTAGTGGCGGACCTGCCTGCATCACCCTCCGCGGATCCGGTACTCTGCTGCTCTCGACGCGACTGGACCGCGACGCGGCCTCTTGCGCGGGGCAGATGACCCTACGGTCTGACGAGGGGGTAATCATCCGTCTCGATTAGGCTCAAGCACGAGGATCCCCGCGGCTTACAGCCAATCCGCTGATCAGATTTTGAACTATCGTAGACGGTTTAGAAGGATCGACCTGCATTGGACCTGGGACGAGCACCATGGACCTCCTGTCGCCCTGCCAAACGGCAGTGGCTCTGGTTCGGAGTTGCTCACCGGGCTGCTCATGTATCGACAGGCGAATTCCGATGCCGGCTTCGACTCGGAAGGCCCGCGGATGAGCGCTGCCACGTCGTTGTTGATTCTTGCGGGATGACCAGACTGCTTGGTGGTTGCGCGAATGCCATCAATCTCGTGGTGTCCGACCGGATTAGGTGTGTCGGGTCCGGATGCAGCGCAAACAGCCATGGCTGATGACCGGGGCCTTCACGTCCGCTTCGGAGATCTCGCCCTAATACCCCGAATGACCGGAATGGGCGCAAAGCCGAAGGTCCGGTTTCGGTGGCGGGTTGCGGCTCGGTGAGGCGTACTACGGCTGCGAGGTACCGAGCGACGGCGTGGATTTAAAAAATTATCTCGCAAACTCAATGACATAGGTGTTCGCAGTTTCATTCTGTCTGGCGCGCCACTTGCGCATGGAACTGCGAACGGCAAGCGTGGTTGTGCCGCGCGATCCGGTCAAGGCAGGCTTCGGATTCTCCTCAGCGCCGACGCTGCGGATCGGATCAGCCCGGTTGAGGACCGCCTCCTTCCGAGATCAGGGTGCCGTTATGACGTGGCGCTCTGCTGCGAGCGCGAGCATCTCCAGAGCGTTCCCGACGGCGGCAAATTCCGCGGTGTTGTCGAAGATGCACCAGGCGCGGCGGCCGAGGGCCCTGTGCTGGTGCAGGCGCTCGGCCATCCGGGTGAGGACGGGCGGTTCGTAGGCCGAATGGTACATCCGTGGGGAGCCGTGGAGCCGGTAATAGATGAGGTCCGGCCAGCCGCCCGGGAGGCCGGCCCCTCGCACCGGCGCGGGGTCGGCGGCGACGCGGGCGATCGCAAGGTCGGACAGGCGCTGATCGACGTCCTGAGCAAACCAGGTGGCGTGGCGCGGCTCACAGACGACGTCCCCCGGAAAGACCTGCCTGAAGCCCGCCAGAAACGGCGCGGCGGACGCCCGATCGAAGGCCAGACTCGGCGGAAGCTGAAGCAGCAGCGGCCCGAGCTTCGGCCCGAGGCCCGCCACCTCGGCCAGGAAGCGATCCAGGTCTTCGTCCGCGCCGACCAGACGCCGCTCATGCGTGATCGTCCGCGGCACCTTCACGGCGAAGCGGAACCCGTCCGGCACCGCGGCGGCCCACCGCGCGTAGGTCGTCACCCGATGGGGTCGATAGAAGGAGGTGTTGATCTCGACCGCGGAGAAACGCTGCGCGTACCGCTCCAAATGGCTGCCGGCTTCCGGGAAGTGTGCGGCGTGGGCCTTCGGCAGGCTCCAGCCGGCGGTTCCAAGGGCGATGGGGGGTGAGCTATGCATCGGATCCGACGACGGGCCATAAGCGGGCCGGCCAGATGGGCGGCAGGCGATCGGGTAGGTCTGCGCATGCGCGGGGTCGAAGAGGTCTTCGATCGTCTCTCACGGTCCGCATTCCGTCAGCGCTTTCGGCTGGCGGCCGCCGACCGGGCCTACCTGCATGAGAAGGGGCTTCCGACGGTTCTAGAGCACGCGCGAGACTTCGTGAAACGGCGCCTCGCGCCCGCTGAGCCGAGGAACGACGGCAAGCAGACGCCGTTTCGCGGCCATCCGGTCTTCACGGCGCAACACGCGACAGCCACCTGCTGCCGCGGTTGCCTGGCCAAGTGGTACGCCGTCCCCGCCGGGCAGGCGTTGACCGCCGCCGAGCAGGCCCATGTGGTCGAGGCGATCGGGCGCTGGTTGCGCGCTCAGGGCGGCGACGGCGCCTGACGAGGCCCGCGTCCCCGGGATCCCAGGTCGAGACCGACGCCCTGCGGATCGTCTTCCCGGACGCGAGCGGCCGGCGCGTCGGCTAGGCCGTGGCGGTCCAGCCCAGGACCGCCGTCAGCGGATCGCCGGCGCCGCCTTCGGGCTTCAGGACGCGGGCCTCGAGGCGCGCGAATTCCGCGCGCTGCAGATACAGCTGCACCAGTTGCGCGTGGCCCGTGCCGTCGAGGGCGCTCCAGATCGCGACCGCCTTGGTCGGGAAGCAGCGGTTCGAGAAGCTGATGACCACCGGCGCGCCGGGGCGCAGGACCCGCGCGATCTCGGACAGGACGTCCACGGGGCGCTGCAGATACTGCACCGAGACGCAGATCAGGGCCGCGTCCACGCTCGCCGTGTCGAGCGGCAGCTGCGGCTGCGCGTTGAGATCCTGCACGAAATGCCGCGCCAGGCGCGGATTGGCGGCCAGCTCCGCCGCGTTGAGGCCGTGGCCGATGACGCGCGCGTAGGCGACCTCGTCCGGCAGGTGGCTGATCCAGCTCGACATCAGGTCGAGGACCACACCGCCCGGGGGGACGACCGCCCTGTAGAGGTCGGTCACCGCGGCGATGGCGGCGGCATCGATATGGGTGACGAGGCGCGGCTGGGCGTAGAAGAGCGGATCCGGACTGCGATCCGGCTTGGCGAACGCCTCTGCGGGCAGCTCCGGCAGATCCTGAGCCATGCTGGGTATGCCTTCGTGTCGCGCCAAGCGCCGGATTTGCGCCGCGGTGCCCGCCCCCGGGGCGGGCCGACGCGATGCCACCCTGAGATAGGCGCGGTGCGCCCTGCGGCCCGCCGCGGCGCAAGATGCCGCATCGGACGACGAGGTTCGAGGGCGGTCCGCGCCTCAGGCGCCGGCCACCACCAGGTCGGCGCCGGCCTCCGCGAGGCAGTGCCGCTGGTCCTGCGGGACGGCCGCGTCGGTGACCAGAATCCAGCGCCGCGGCAGGGGAGCCCAGGCCATCTGCTCCGCCCGGCCGAGCTTGCCGGCATTGGCGAGCACGATCGTCTCCCGCGACTGCGCGATCATTGCGGATTTGAGGGCGACCTGATCGAGGCTCGCCTCGCACAGGCCGCGTCCCGCGACCACGCCGTCCGCGCTCATCACCGCCCGATCGGCCGTCATCCGCTGCAGGGCTTCGATGGCCAGCGGGCCGACGGTGCTCATGCTCGTCGCCCTCAGATTGCCGCCGAGCACGACGAGATCGATCCCGGGCGCCTGGGCGAGACAGGGGAGCAGCGCGAGATTGTTCGTGATGATGCGCAGGCGCCGGTCGAGCAGGAGGCGCCCGAAGGCCGTCACCGTCGAGCCGGCATCGAGGATCAGGGTCTCGCCATCTGCGATGAGCGCGAGGGCCGCGCGGGCGATCGCCTGCTTCTCGGGCCCGTTGATCGCGAGCCTCTGGTCGAGGGTCGTCTCGGGCGCCGCCCCGGCCAGTATGGCGCCGCCATAGGTCCGGCGCACCGCCTTGGTGTCGGAGAGGTGCTGGAGGTCGCGCCGGACGGTCGAGGCGGAGACGCCGAACCGGTGCGCGAGATCGTCGACGTCGATCTCGCCCAGCCCAAGCGCCTCCAGCAGCCGCGCCCGGCGTTCCGTCCCGCGCATAGCCCCGCTCTCTCACCCTGGCCCCCGGCGGGAGCGCCTCGGTCCGTGCCGGCGCCCCGGTCAGGCCGCCTGCGATTTCGGCGCCAGCTCGACCGCCTGCCGCAGCGCCTCGATCAGGCTGCGCTCGTCCGCGACGCCCGTGCCGGCGATGTCGAAGGCCGTCCCGTGATCGACCGAGGTGCGGATCACCGGGAGGCCGACCGTGATGTTCACCCCGGCCTCGAGACCCAACACCTTGATCGGGCCATGGCCCTGATCGTGATACATGGCCACCACCATGTCGTAATCCCCCCGGCCGGCGAGGAAGAACAGCGTGTCGGCCGGCAGGGGCCCGCGCACGTCCCAGCCCTTGGCGCGGCAGGCCTCGACCGCCGGCGTGATCTTCTCGGCCTCTTCGCCATGGCCGAACAGGCCGTTCTCGCCGGCATGCGGGTTGATGGCGCAGACGCCGATTTTCGGCTCAGCGATGCCAGCCTTCACCAGCACCGCATGCCCGCGGGCGATGACGCGCTCGACGAGGCCGGGCTCGATCCGCGCGATCGCGTCGATCAGGCCGATATGGGTCGTGACGTGGATCACCCGGAGCTTCGGGGAGACCAGCATCATCGACACTTCCGGCGTCCCGGTGAGGTGCGCCAGCATCTCGGTGTGGCCTGGAAACTTGTGGCCGGCCGCGTGAAGCGCCTCCTTCGACAGGGGCGCGGTGCAGATGCCCTGCGCCTGCCCCGCCTGCACGATCTCCACGGCCGCCGCGATGCAGCGATAGGCGGTCTCGCCGGCGACCGGGGACAATTGCCCGAACGGCAGGTCCTCGGGGACGCATTTCAGGTCGACGCATTGGACCGCATCCGTGCCGAAGGCCGCCGCGCCCGCGTCGGCGAGCGAATCGACCCCGATCGTGGCGCCGACGATGCGGCCCGCCTGCCGCAGGCGCCCGGCATCGCCGACCACCAGCGGCTGGCAGATCGCGTGGACCTCCGGGTGCGCCAGCGCCTTCATGATGATCTCTGGCCCGATGCCAGCGGGATCGCCCATGGTGATGGCGATGGTCGGACGGGTCATGTGAGACTTCCTTCGGTTCGAACGTGGCGCAGGCGGTCCCGGATGCGCACGAGGCTGTCGGCGTCGCCGAAGGCACCCGCCTTCGTGGCGATCGGGATCGCGAGTTGCCCCAAGGTGAGGCCGAGCGAAACACCCGGCTCGATCTCGTCGGTCAGCTGGATGCCGTGGACATGGAAGCGCGTCAGCAGCGCGGCCGCGGTCTCGCCGCCCGTAGCGGCGAGCGCCCCGATCCGACCGGCGATCGGAGCGAGCGCGTCGGCCAACGCGTGGGCCAGCCGGGGGCCGAGGCTCATGTCGGGTTCGCCGCCCAGCATGATCTCGACCAGGACGTCCTGGCCGGCGGCCAGCCGTTCCGCGAGGGGCGTCGCCAGGTCCGACCGGCCCTCCACCGCTTCGAGCAGCGTCTCGGGCGCGATCGGCAGATGCGCCACGGCGCCGTCGGCGAGGAGGCGTCGGGCGCCCGCGCGCGAGACCTCGGCGAGGGAGCCGACGACGAGGAGCGAGCCGCGCCGGTCGGGCGCGATCCGGACCGGCGCGAGGGCGGCAACCGGTCCGGCCGTCGCGAGCGCGTGCGCCAGCCCGGCGCTGCCGATGAAGACGGCCGACGCCGTCGCGGCGAGGCCGGCCTCGGCGATGCGGGCCAGATCGTCGTCGGTTTCGGCATCGCAGACGGCGATCTCGGCGGGACCGGCCGCGGCCTCGGCCAGCGCGCCGGCGAGTCGCCCCCCGCGCACGATCGGCAGGGTGAGCGTCGTGGACCGGATCCCGGCCGAGGCCAGTATAGCGCCGAGATCGGCGCTGGCGTAGCTATGGTCGCGCCGCCACACCTCCGCCTCCTCCAGCGGGCGACCGCCCACCCGCACCCGGCCCTCCAGCGTGGTCCGGCCGGTCCCGGGGAAAGCCGGCGCCAGCACGCCGAAGGCCTGGCCGGACCGGGCGCGCAACTGCGCGAGCGTCGCGGCGATCTCGGCGGCGGGCTGGCCGCGCATCGTCGAGTCGATCTTCTTGAACAGGCGCCGGTCCGCGCTGTGCAGCCGCCCCAGCAGGGCCGCGTGGCGCTGCGCCGCCGCCTTGGCGGTGAGGCCGCGGCTGTCGGCGTCGTAGGACAGGATCGGGATCCGTTCGTCCTGCACCGCCTCGCCCCAGATCACGGCCGCGGCGTTGCCGCGTCGGCGGAACGCCACCGCGCAATCGGCGGCGCCCGTCAGATCGTCGGCGAGGATGAGCCAGCGCGCGTCCATCTCAGGCGCGGCGGACGGGCGCGGGAACGACCGGCTCGCCATCGGGCGCCTCCGCCTCGTCCGCCCCACGGCCGACGACCTTCGCGGTCCAGGCCGTGACGATCGGGACCAGGATCGCCGTGACGACGACGCAGGCGGCGACGAGGATCGTCGCGGGGCCGGCGGCATCGGCATAGGCCGGGTTCGCGGCGGCGACGATCGCCGGCACGGCCGCGGCGTTGCCGGCGGTGGATGCGGCGGCGACACCCGCGACGCCGGTGCCGCCGGTCAGGCGATCGGCGAGGAACAGCGGGATGCCGGTCAGGACCACGACCGCCACGCCCATGGCGAGGCCGAGCAGGCCGGCCTGCCAGACCTTGCTCAGATCGAGCCCCGCGCCCAGCGCGAAGGCGAAGAACGGGATCATGACCGGGATGGCGCGGCTCAGGAAGGCGCGCATCTCGCGGTCGAGATTGCCGATGATCATGCCGACGAGGAGCGGCAGGATGGCGCCGACCAGGGTCTGCCAGGGAAACGCCGAGAGGCCGGCGACGCCCAACGTCACCATGGTGAGAAACGGGCCGCTCTCCAGCGACATCACCGTATAGGCCCCGACATCGCGCGGGCGGCCGTACTGGCCCATCAGCGCCATGTAGAGGCCGCCATTGGTGTCGTTCATGCTGGCGACGACGGCCAGGGTGGACAGCCCGGCGAACATGCCGGCCGCGACCGGGGCCTCACCGAGGACCTGCCCGAAGATCAATCCCAGGATCAGGGCGATGCCGATCTTCACGATCAGCAAGGTGCCCCCTTTCTTGACGATGTAGGGGGTGGCGCGAAAATCGATGCTCGCGCCCATGCAGACATAGAACACCGCCAGGATCGTCAGCGCGCCCGAGAACAGGGCGCCGGTGAAGGATCCGAAATACTTGGGCGTTCCGGGAAAGAAGGTTGCGATGAGCGCCCCGACGAGCAGGGGCACGACCATCATGCCGCCCGGAACGCTCTCGATCGCCCGCTTGATCGGGATCTGCATACTCGTTCCCTCCCTGCGCGATACACGCAGATATTGCTTGAAGCTCGCGCCCGATTGATCGGCGGCAACTGAAAATTCGTTGTGAGCCTTTCGGAGTGATGCGCGCATTGTGCGCATCTCGTCAACCGGATTGCGCAGTCTGCGCAGAAATCCGGACGTCTGCTGCCACGACAGCCGGACCCGTTGCAGGGCGTGCCACCCGGCCGGCGGCGTCCCGAACCGGTCGCGCGGCAGCCGTCGCGTTCAGACCCGGATGATCATGGAGTCGGATACCGTGCGGTGACGCGATCCGTATGCGGGCCGACACACAGGCGGCCGCATTCGGTCGATTGCGCGTGATAATCCAGTTGTCGGTCCGTTGGATCCGAATAAAAACCGCCCTGCTCTGTCTCCGGGGGCGCCGGACAATTGGTTTCATCGGGCCCGGGTCGTGCGGTCTCGTACGGAAACATTCCTGTTGGTCGGCGCGCCTGAATACGCCTTGATCGAAGCACCCGCTGTACGATCCGTCCTATGTGCCGCCTGGAATAGCATATTCACTAAGTAATAGCGTCGCGCATGCACCAGAAATTAATAATTCTCCTATAGACCTGGCTTTTGTTGAGTTTGGCGTGCCGCCCGGCAGCCTCGAACAGGGCCTTCGCGCAATGAGTGCCGACCTGCACCACCTCGGCACGGCGCGGCTTATGAAGGTGCCGCCGGCGGCCCGGACGGATCCGGGCGGGGTCTCGCTCGTGACGCAGCGCAACGATCTCGACGTGATCAGGCACGGCCTGCTGACGATCGGCGCCTCGGGATACGTGGTCGCCTTCAATGCCCCGGCCGAGCGCCTCCTGGCCGGCCTGGACGTCGCCCTGGCGGTCGACCTGCCGGCCATCCAGCTGGTCCGCAGCCTGTGCGCGAGGACCGCGCAGCCGCGCCGGGAGGTCTTCCGATCCTTGCGGCAGGCGCTCGACTGTCGGACCTCGGCCGCCTTCGAGGTGACGCGCCAGGATCGCACCCTGCATATCGAGCTCCACCGCAGCGACGCGGGCGGCTGGGTTGCGACGCTGGAGGATGTCAGCGCCCGCAAGGCGAGCGAAGCGCGGGCCGACGCGATGGCGCGTCTCGATCCGCTGACGAGCCTGCCCAACCGCCTGCTCCTGCGGGAGCGCCTCGACGAGGCTTTGGCACGCCTGCAGCGCACCGGCGAGGCCTGCGCGCTGCTCCTCATCGATCTCGACCGGTTCAAGCCGGTCAACGACACGCTCGGCCATCCGATCGGCGATGCGCTTCTGGCGAAGGTCGCCGACCGCCTGCGCTCGACCGTACGGACCACCGACACCGTGGCCCGTATCGGAGGCGACGAGTTCGTCATCCTGCAGACCGGCATCCGCGAGGCCGCCCATACGCAAGCCCTGGCCCGGCGCCTCGTCGACCTGATCGGCCGAACCTACATGGTCGAGGGCCATCTCCTGACGATCGGCGCCAGCGTCGGCGTGGCGTTCGCGCCCGCGGACGGGACCAGCGCAGACAAGCTCCTCAAGAACGCCGACCTGGCCCTCTACCGGGCCAAGCTCGATGGCCGCGGGACATACCGGTTCTTCGAGCCGGAGATGGATGCGCGCATGCAGGCGCGCCGCCGGCTCGAGCTCGACATGCGTCAGGCGCTCGCGCGGCGTGAGTTCCAGCTGCACTATCAGCCGCAATTGCAGCTCGACGCGAATCGGCTCATCGGCTGCGAGGCCCTGATCCGCTGGAAGCATCCCGAGCGCGGGATGATCTCGCCGCTCGATTTCATCCCGCTTGCCGAGGAGATCGGTCTGATCGTCCCGATCGGCGAATGGGTCGTTCGCCAGGCCTGCCGGGATGCCATGACGTGGCCGGCCGGGATGTCCGTCGCGGTGAACGTCTCGCCGGCCCAATTCAAGAGCGACCGCCTGGTCGAGACGATCATCTCGGCGCTCGCCAGTTCGGGCCTGGCGGCCCGGCGGCTGGAGGTCGAGATCACCGAGGGCGTTCTGCTCGAGGAGAGCGAGAAGACCCTGCAGACGCTCCACCGCCTGCGCGAGCTCGGGGTCCGGGTCTCGATGGACGATTTCGGGACCGGCTATTCGTCCTTGAGCTATCTGCGCAGCTTTCCCTTCGACAAGATCAAGATCGACCGATCCTTCGTGAAGGACCTGACCGGCAAGCCGGATGGCGATGCGATCATCCGGGCGATCGCGGGCCTCGGCAAGAGTCTCGGCATGACGACGGTCGCCGAGGGGGTGGAGACGCCGGAGCAGATGCAGCGCATCCGCGACGAGGGCTGCACCGACGTCCAGGGCTACCTCATCAGCAGGCCGATCCCGGCCGACGATGTGCTGGCCTTCCTCAAGACCTACGGGTCACCCACGTGATGCAACCAGCATATCGGATTGCCCCATGAGCGAGCTCTATCGCCTCGTCTATGCCAGCAAGAACCTGTTCCACGGTTCGGAGGCCGAGCTGACGGCCATCGTCGGCCAGATCCTGGCCACGTCGCAGCGGAACAACGCCCGATCGGACGTCACCGGCGCGCTGATGTTCAACGCAGGCGCCTTCGCCCAGGTTCTGGAAGGACCGCGCCGGGGTGTCGAGGAGACGTTCGAGCGGATCCAGTGTGACGACCGCCACGGCGACGTCACGGTCCTCCAGTGCGGCCCGACGGAAAGCCGCAGCTTCGCCAATTGGTCGATGGCCTTCGTCGGCCAGTCGGCCGGGGGGCAGGAGCAGTTCAGCCGGCTCGCGGCCGAGAGCGGGTTCGACCTCGCCAGGCTCGACGGCGATGCCGTCTTCGCCATGCTGCACGAGTTGGTGCTGGAGGAGGAGGGCCTCCCGCGCGCGCCCCGCACCGCCCCGCCGGCCGAGCCCGCCGGGCGGGGGCTCGATGTCGCGCAGCTGCGGGCGGAGATGGCACAGCTTCGGCCCGATGGGGCGGTCCCTCAGATGGCATCGGCCGCGGACGGGACGAGCAGGGCCGCCAGCGAGCGCAATGCCCCCCGCCCCCACCCGATCGAGGACATCGCCCCTGCCAAGGCGGCCACCGAGGCGGCCCTCGCGGTGCTCAAGCTGGCCCTCGCCGCAGAGCGGCAGCGCACGAGCGATCTGCGGACCGAGATCGACGGGTTGCAGGTGTCCCTCGCGGTGAGCCGGGATCAGCGCGACGCCCTGCGGATCGAACGGGATCGCTGGGCCGAACGCGCGCGCCTTCTCGCCGCGGCGATGGCCCAGGAGGCTGGCGACGCCCAGACGGCCGCGCACCCCGGCGGTTTTCCCGACGCGCGGCCGAACGCGGCGCTCGGCCCAGGCGACGCCGCGGACATCCTCGCCGCCTAGGCGCTGGGGTGTCGGCCGGTGGGGCCCCAACGAGGACCACAGAGCCGAGCACGCTGGATCGCCCCGAACGACGGGGCGACCGCCGCCGCCGTCAGGCGCAGTAGGCCTGCCCGTCGAGGCCGTGCGGCCGGCCGGCTGCCAGGAGGGTCTCCCAGACCGGGGCGGGCAGCGGTACGCCCTCGGCGAGGCGTTCCGCCTTCATGCGGCGCTCGGGCTCGCCCGGCAGCAGCACCGCGCCGCCCGGCGCCGCCTGGGCGGAGGTGAAGAAGTCGAGGTAGCTGCGCGCCTCGGCGGCGATCGCGTCGTCCGAGCCGAAGGCCTTCGGCGTCATGTAGAGCGAGAGCATGCCGTTGCAGACCCGGCGCTGGCCAGGCCCCGCGGTGCCGGATCCGGTGAGCGCGCCGGCCAGGAGCTCGCACATCAGCGACAGGCCCGAGCCCTTGTGCTCGCCGAAGGCCCGGATCGCGCCGGCGCCCTTCTGGTTGTCGCGCTCCGGCCCGTCCAGCGGACCGAACAGGGTGGCCGGGTCCGCGCTGAGGCGGCCGTCCGGCTCGATCAGCACGCCCTCGGGCAGGGGCTTGCCGCCCTGCGAGGCCACCAGCACCTTGCCCTCGGCGACCGCCGAGGTGGCGAAGTCGAGGACGATCGGGTCGCGCCCCGGCACCGGGAAGGCGGCCGCGATCGGGTTGGTGGAGAAGCGCCGGTCCACCGAGCCGAACGGCGCCACGAGCAGGCTGCCGGCGACGTTGACGAAATGCACCGAGACGAGGCCCGCGGCCGCCGCGCGCTCGGCCCATTCGCCGATCCGCCCGAGATGCCCGGCATGGCGCAGGGCGACGACCGACACGCCGTGCTCCTGGGCCTTGACGATGCCGAGATCCGTGGCGAACGGGCCGGCGGTCTGGCCGAAGCCGTACCGGGCGTCCACCAGCGCGAAGGCGCCGCCGTCGACCAGCACCGCGGGGGTCTGGTCGGCCACGAGCTCGCCCGCGCGCAGCCACGCCACGTAGCGCGGCACCCGGATGACCCCGTGGCTGTCGTGGCCGGTGAGGTTCGCGGCCACCAGGAACTCGCCGATCCGGCCCGCTTCCGCCTCGGAGCAGCCCTCCCGAACGAAGATGTCCTGCACGTAGGCGGTCAGTCCGGCGGCGTCGATCCGCATGATGGTTCATCTCCCGTCGTCGCGCCTCACCGGGCGCGTTCGGGTAACGATCCTAGGCTTTCTTAACCCGCAAGGCGACCACGTCCGGCGATGCGGGATGGACATCGAAGCGCTGGGCGTGGCCCAATACTGACAACGTCGGGCACAAGAACCGGCGACGGGACGGATACGCCGATGAAGACGACGCGTCGCGTTTTCTTGACGGGTGCCGCATGCGCGGCTGCCAGCGGTTTAGCCCCGGGGGTGATCCGGTCGAGTGCCGCGCAGGGCGCCGGCGCGACGATCCGGATCGGCATGGTGCTGCCGGTGACGGGCCCCGGCGCGGATGCGGGCCGCTTCGCCCTCAACGGCGCCAAGATCGCCCTGGAGGCGGTCAACAAGGCCGGCGGCGTCCTCGGCAAGCCGCTCGAGATCGTCACCGAGGACGACCAGACCACCAATCCCGGCGCGGTGCTGGCCTTCTCCAAGCTGGCCTCGCAGCCCGATCTGGTCGGCTTCCTGGGCTCGGTCCGCTCCACGCAGAACCACGCGATGGCGCCGGATATCCTCAAGACCGGCAAGCCGATGTGCTTCGGCGGCACCGACCCGGTCCTGACCCAGCTCGGCAATCCCTGGCTGTTCCGCTTCCGGCCCAACGACAGCTTCTCGGCCCGGGTGATCGCCGAGCACGGCGTCAACGGGCTCGGCAAGAAGAAATGGGCGATCATCCACTCGACCGACGCCTTCGGCACCAGCGGCGCCAAGGCGCTGACCGAGAGTCTCGGCAAGATCGGCGCCACGGTCGTGCTCGACCAGGGCTACGCCAACCAGGGCCAGGATTTCACCCCCGTGGTGCTGGCGATCCGGCAGGCGGGGGCCGACGTGATCGGCTCGTATTTCACCTTCGAGAACGACCTCGGGATTTTCGCGCGCCAGCTCCGCCAGCTCGGCGTCACCGCCCCCTGGGTCGGCTCGCCCTCGATCACCAACGTCACCGCCCTGAAGCTCGCCGGGCCCTCGCTCTACGGCACCTACGGGGTGGCCGATTACGCGGAGGAATCGAGCGACGCGGCCCGGGCCTACGGCAAGGCCTACCGCGCCGCCACCAAGATCGCCCCCGACAACCAATCCTCCTGGACCTTCGACGCGGTGACGGTGCTGGCGCTGGCGATCAACAAGGCCGGCAAGACCGACCCGCAGGCGATCCGCGAGGCGCTGCTGGCGGTGCGCGGCCACGCAGGCGCCGAGGGCACCTACAACTTCGACAAGAACGGCGACGGCCTGCACGGCTACAACGTCGTGCGCAACGACAAGGGCACGATCACCTTCGACCGGCGCATCGACTTCTATCAGGGCTGAATCCGGGGCCGCGGACGGGGAACGGACGCAGACATGGACCTGATCCTCCAGCTCCTCTTCACCGGGATCGGCATCGGCTCGGTCTACGCCCTGGTCGCCCTGGGCTTCGTGCTGATCTTCCGCGCCACCAACGTCGTGAACTTCGCGCAGGGCGAGTTCTCGATGGTGGCGGCCTTCCTGATGGTGGTGTTCGCCGTCGACCTCGAATGGCCGTACTGGCTTTCGGTGCTGCTCACCATCGGCGGGATGGCCCTGCTCGGCGCCCTGTTCAACCTCGGCGTCTACTATCCCCTGCGCCACCGCACCTACCTGCCGGTGATCATCTCGACGATCGGCGCCTCGATCTTCCTGGCCAACACCACGCTCGCCCTCTACGGGCCGCAGCCGCAGGTCCTGCCGCCGGTCTTCGAGACGCAAGGCTTCCTGCTCGGGCCGGTCTTCCTCGACAGCCAGTACCTGTTGATCATCGCGGTGACCGCGGCGCTCGTGGCGTTCCAGTACTGGTTCTTCGAGCACACCCTGGTCGGCAAGAAGCTCCAGGCGACCTCGCAGGACAAGGAGATGGCCGCGCTTCTGGGCATCCCGGTCGCCGGCATGATCATGCTGACCTTCGTCTACAGCGCCGTGCTCGGGGGCATCGCCGGCATCCTCGTGGCGCCCGTCCTTTTCGTGTCGATCCAGATGGGCGCGACCATCGCGCTCAAGGCGTTTGCCGCGACGATCATCGGCGGGTTCGGCGACGTGACCGGCGCGATCATCGGCGGGCTGGCGCTCGGCATCATCGAGACCTTCGGGGCGGCCTACGTCTCGGTGCCGTACAAGGACGCCTTCGCCTTCATCGTCCTCGTGGCCTTCCTAGTCGTGCGCCCGCAGGGGCTGTTCGGCGAGCGGGTGGCGGAGAAAGCATGAGCGCCGAGCCCATCACGACCGCCGTCCCGGCCGCGCCGGCGGCCGCGCCCCGCCGGATGCCCCTCGGCAGCCTCGCCTATGCGGGCCTCGCCGCGGCCGCGGTGGCGCTCGCCGCGACGACGCCGTTCAGCGGCTACGTCCTCAACATCCTGATGCAGGCCGCGACCTACGCGATCGCGGTGATCGGGCTCACCGTGGTGCTGGGGCTGTGCGGCCAGATCAACCTGGCCCAGGCCGCCTTCTTCGGGATCGGCGCCTACGCGGTCGGCCTCGGCACGGTCGATCACGGCCTGAATTTCTGGCTGTGCCTGCCGATCGGGCTGGCGCTGGCGATCGTCCTCGGCGCGGTGCTCGGCGCCTCGACGCTGCGGCTCGGCGGCCACTACCTCGCCATGGTCACGATCTCGTTCCAGCAGATCCTCACCCTGGTCCTGACCAACTGGATCCCGGTCACCCACGGCCCGGACGGGGTGCCCAACATCCGCCGCCCCGCCCTGTTCGCGGACGGGCAGAGCTATCTCGCGCTCTGCGTGCTGGTCCTCGCGGTGGTCGGCTGGCTGGTCTGGCACCTGCCGCGGACCCGGCTCGGGCGCGCCATGCGGGCGGTGCGCGACAACGAGCTGGCCGCGGGCGTGAGCGGCATCGACGTCTACCGCACCAAGGTCGCGGCCTTCGCCATCGGGGCGCTGCTGGCGGGGCTGGGCGGCGGGCTGTTCGCCGGCAGCTTCACCTATATCAGCCCGGACCAGTTCTCCTTCGCCGAGTCGATCGTCTTCCTGACGATGGCGCTGCTCGGCGGCGTCGGCTCGCCGGTGGGCGCGGTGATCGGCACCGGCCTCCTGATCCTCATCCCCGAATGGCTGCGCTTCCTCAAGGAGGTCCCGGGCCTGTACCTGGCGATCTACGGGCTCGCGGTGATCCTGATCGTCGTGTTCATGCCCGACGGCATCTGGGGGTTTTTGGGCGATCAGGTCCGCCGGCTGCGGCCGGCCAAGCCCGCGCCGCCGCCCGCCCCGGAGCTGACGCTGACCCAGGGGCGCGACGCCTCGGAAACGCTGCTGACGGTGTCCGGTCTGTCCAAGCATTTCGGCGGCCTCAAGGCCGTGGACGCGATCGATTTCACCGTGACTCGCGGCGGCATCCACGCGCTGATCGGCCCGAACGGCTCGGGCAAGACCACGACGCTCAACGTCCTGTCCGGCCTCTACACGCCGACCGGCGGCACGATGCGCCTCCAGGGCCAGGACATCACCCGGTTTCCCCCGCACCGGCGCGCCGCGGTCGGGATCGGGCGCACGTTCCAGAACATCCGCCTGTTCCGCTCGATGAGCGCCCTGGAGAACGTGGTGATCGGCGCCGAGCGCCCGAACAACCCCCTCGGCGCGAGCGGCCGGCCGGCGCTGGAGGCCCGCGCGCGCTCGGCCCTGGCCTTCGTCGGGCTCGAGGCGCGGGCGCAGGAGCCGATCTCGGGCTTCTCCTACGGGCACCAGCGCCTGATCGAGATTGCCCGGGCGCTCGCCGGCAACCCGACGCTGCTGCTCCTCGACGAGCCGGCCGCCGGGCTCAATTCCAGCGAGAAGAACGCCCTGACGGTGCTGCTGCGAAGGATGGCCGCCAAGGGCCTGACCATCCTGATCATCGACCACGACATGACCCTGGTCAGCGATGTGGCGAGCCACGTCACCGTCCTGAACTTCGGCCGGCGCATCGCCGACGGGGTCACCGCCTCGGTGCTGCGCGAGCCCACGGTCATCGAGGCCTATCTCGGGGAGGACGCCGCGACCGGGCCGGACGCGGGGCTTCAGACCGCGCTGAAGACCGACCTCGCGCCGGCTTGACCAGGATGAGCACCGCCGTGTCGAACCCGGTTCTGGAGATCCGCGACCTCACCGTCCGCTACGGCGAGATCGAGGCGGTGCGCGGGCTCTCGTTCGTGGTCGGCACCGGCGAGGTCGTGACCCTGCTGGGCTCCAACGGCGCCGGCAAGTCGACCACCCTCAAGGCGATCTCCGGCCTCGTGAAGCCGGCGGGCGGCAGCATCCTGCTCGACGGCGAGCCGCTCACCGGCCTGAAACCGGAGGCGATCGTGCGCCGCGGCGTCGCCCACGTGCCCGAGGGGCGCCGGGTCTTCCCGGGGCTCACCGTGCGCGAGAACATCATGCTCGGCGCCTCGAACCGCCCCGGCATCCCGAAGCGCGCCCTGCGCGACGAGGTCGAGGCGATGTTCGAGCTGTTCCCGGACATCCGGCGCTTCGGCGACGCCCTCGGCTGGACCCTGTCGGGCGGTCAGCTCCAGATGGTGGCGCTCGCCCGCGGCCTGATGGCCAAGCCGCGCCTCCTGCTCCTCGACGAGCCCTCGCTGGGCCTCGCCCCGGTGATCGTCCAGGCGGTGTTCGCGATCATCGCGGAGGTGCGCCGGCGCGGCACGACGGTGCTGCTGGTCGAGCAGAACGCCCGCATGGGCCTGTCGGTCGCCGACCGCGGCTACGTGCTGGAGACTGGCCGCCTCGTCCTCGAAGGCGACCCGCAGGCGCTCTGGGCCAACGACGACATCCGCGCCGCGTATCTGGGCGGGCGCGTCACCGAGGGAAGCGCCGCCTGACGCCGCCGCGTCCCGGAACCGCCCCGACCGCGCCCGGTTGCCACTGCGGATCCCCGACGGTGCGGTGAGGCCTATCGTGCGCGACCGCAAGCCAGAGTCCCGGCGCCGCCTGCTGCAGGCCGGAGGCGCCGTCGCCGCGAGCGCGGTGCTCGGGATCGGGAGCGGCGTCGGCGCGGAGACCGATCCCGCTGTGCCCGCCGAGACGCCGACGGGCCGCCGCTCGAAATCCCTCGATACCGAGTACTTCAAGGGCATGTACGCCACGGAATCGGACCCGTGGCGCTTCGCCTCCAGCCCCTACGAGCGCGACAAGTACGCCGCGACGCTGGCGGCGCTGCCGCGGGCCCGCTACGCGTCGGGCCTCGAGGTGGGCTGCTCGATCGGCGTCTTCACGCGCGAGCTCTGCCCCCGCTGCGACGCGCTGGTCGGGCTCGACGTGGTGCCGTCGGTCCTGGACGCAGCCCGGGCGCGCTGCGCCGGTTGCCCGAACGTGCGCTTCGAACTCGCCGCCGTTCCGGTCGCCTGGCCGGACGGGCGGTTCGACCTGATCGTGATCTCCGAGGTAGCCTATTATCTCGACCGTGCCGACCTCGCCCGGCTGGTCGCGCGGGTGAGGGGCGCGGTGCTGCCCGAAGCCGACATCGTGCTGGTCCACTGGCTCGGCGTCACCCATTACCCGCTCTCCGGCGACGAGGCGGCCGAGGGCTTCATCGCGGACGCGCAGGACTTCGCGCGGGTCCTGAAACAGTCGCGAACCGCCGCGTACCGGCTCGACGTGCTGCGGGTGACCCGAGCCGATCCGAAGCCTGCCCCCTGAGCAGCGTGATCCTCAGCGCGGAGGGGCGAGGCGCGCCGTCCTCCGCGCCCGCGCGGTCGCGACGCCGTACAGGACGAGCCCCGCCAGCATCAGGGCCAGGCCCGCAAGCGACTGGAGCGGCCGGACGGCGACGAGGTGGACCAGCATGAACAGCGTGACCGCCAGGAAGATCAGCGGGGTGATCGGGTAGCCCCAGGCCCGGAACGGCCGCGGTAGGTCGGGCCGCGTGATCCGGAGCTTGATCAGCCCGATCACGGTCAGGAACGAGCACAGGATCAGGCTGAACTGGATGAAGTCGAGCACCGCCTCGAAGCTCTGCGTGAACAGCAGGATCGTGGCGATACAGGCCTGGAGGAGAAGCGCGGCATTCGGCACGCCGCGCCCCGAGCGGCTTGCGAACAGGCGCAGCAGCGGCACGTCCTCGCCCATCGCCACGGTCACGCGCGGGCCGATCCACATCATTGCGCTGATCGTCGGGATCAGCCCGGCGCAGATCAGCGCGCCGACGATGCGCCCGCCCGCCTCCCCGAAGACGTGACGGCCGGCGATCAGGGCGACCTCGACCTGGCCGGCGAGGTCCGCCACGGGGGTCGTGTAGAGGAACACCGCGTTCAGCGCGACGGAGAGCGCGACGACGAGGCCGGTCCCGACGAACAGCGCCCGCGGCAGGCTGCGCGGCGGGTCGGCGAGCTCGCCGACGATGTAGGTCGCGGCGTTCCAGCCCGAATAGGCGTACATCACGAAGACCAGGCTGATCGCGAAGCCGGCGCTGACGACCTGCGCCGGATCGAATGCGGCGGGGGAGAAGCCGCTCCCCTGGCCGCCGCCCCGGGCGAAGCCCACCCCGATGAAGGCCGCGATCAGCGCGAGCTTGAGCAGCGTGAACCCAATCTGGAAGGCGCTGCTGTGGCGCGTTCCGCGCAGGTGCACGAGCGAGACGATCCAGATCGCCGCCAGGCCGAGCAGCAGCGGCGGGGCGCCGGGCAGGATCGCCTTGCCGTACTGGCCGAGCGCCATGGCGGCGAGCGCCACCGGCGCCGAGAACCCGACGGTGGCCGAGAGCCAGCCGGCCATGAACCCGACGGCCGGGCCGTAGATCCGCGTAAGGAGATTGTACTCGCCGCTGGAGCGGGGAAACATCGTGGCGAGCTCGGCGTAGCAGAGCGCCCCGCACAGGGCGACCACGCCGCCGACGAGCCACAGCAGCAGCACCGTGAACCCGGACGGGATGTCCGTCACCTGGAAGCCGAGGCTGGTGAAGACCCCGATGCCGATCATGTCGGCCACCACGATCGACGTCGCCGCCAGGGTGGAGACGGCCGGGGCGGCTCGCGCGGCGCTCGATCTGTCGGTCATGACTCCTGTCCGCCATGGTCCGACACCGGAACGCGGCGCTCGACGGGAGCCCGGACGGTCTCGTCAGGGCAAGACTGTCATCGCGCCGCTCGACCCCGTGTGGATCGCAGTAATCGGCATAGGCGGCCAGATCCCGCCGGGGTGGCCGTTTGCCGCGTGCGGGGCGGCATTCGCCATCGGGCGGCCTAGCGGATGCCGCCGTCGCTGAGCCGGTACCAAGCGATGATCGCCGAGACGTAGAGGCGGTGGAACGCGTGCATCGGCAGCGGCGCGATCGGCGTCAGCGGCAGGGGCAGGCTGTCGGCGTCGCCGGTGGCGATGTACTGGGCGATCGCCCGTCCCATGGTGGATTGCAGGCCGACGCCGCGGCCCTGGCAGCCGATGTCGATCAGGAGCCCGGGGGCGGGCTCGTGGAGATGGGGCAGGTAATCCTGCGTGATCGCCACGCGGCCGCACCAGCGGTGGTCGAACGCGGTGCCGTCGAGCTGCGGGAACAGCTTGCCGACGATGCGCTCGAGATGCGCCCAGTCCCGGGGCGTGCGCGGCTCGCGGAACGGGCCGCGGCCGCCCATCAGCAGGCGGCCGGTATGGTCGAGGCGGAAATACAGGAGCAGCTTGCGCGTGTCCGAGGAGACCTGCCCCTCCGGCAGGATCGAGCGGCGCAGGTTGTCCGAGAGCGGCTTCGTGGCGACCTGGAAGGAGTTGGCCGCGATCACGGTCTGCGCCAGCCCCGGCCACAGGCCGCCGGTATAGCCGTTGGTGCACAGGACGACCCGCTCGGTCGAGAGCCGGGCGCCCTGCGCGGTGGTGACGGTCCAGGTCGATCCGCTGCGGGTTAGGCCGGTGACCGGGCTGCCCCCGTGGATGGCGGCGCCGGCCTTCAGCGCGGCGCGGGCGAGGCCGCGGGCGTAGCTCAGCGGCTGGATCGCGCCGCCGCGGCCGTCGAGCCAGCCGCCCAGGTACCGCTCCGTCCCGAGGAGCCGCGCGGTCTCGGATCGGTCGAGGACCCGGGTCGGGGCGCCGAGGCCGGCCCATTGCTCCGCCCGGCGCGCGACCTCGGCGAGCCCGGCCTCGGTATGGGCGCCCTGGATCCATCCGGCGCGCCGGTGCGGCACATCCATCGCGTGCCGGGCGATCAGGTCGAAGACCGTGTCGGCGGTGCTGCCGGCAAAGCGCGCCAGCCGCTCGCCGCGCTCGCGCCCGAACTTGGCGACGAGGTCGGCGGGATCGTATTTCAGCCCCGGGATCACTTGGCCGCCGTTGCGCCCGGACCCGCCGAAGCCGACCTCGCGGGCCTCCAGCACCACCGGCCGGATCCCGCGCTCGGCCAGGTGCAGGGCGGTCGAGAGGCCGCAGAAGCCGCCGCCGACGATGACGACGTCGGCCTGCCCGGATTCGGTCAGCGGCGGCGTCTCGGGTCCGGGCGGCGCGGTGGTGGCCCAGAGCGACGGTGCAAGGGGAAACGGTTCGGCCACGGTGATCCCTAGAGCGGATGCAGCACGCGCTGCAGGAAGTCCTGGGTGCGCGGGTGCTGCGGACGGTTGAGGATCTCGGCGGCCGGGCCCTGCTCGACCAGGCGTCCGCCGTCGAGGAACAGCACCCGGTCGGCGACCTCCCGGGCGAAGCCCATCTCGTGGGTCACGACCAGCATGGTCATGCCCTCGTCGGCCAGCCCGCGCATCACCCGCAGGACGTCGCCGACGAG
Organism: Blastomyces emzantsi; assembly: GCA_003206725.1. Lineage (NCBI taxonomy): Eukaryota > Fungi > Ascomycota > Eurotiomycetes > Onygenales > Ajellomycetaceae > Blastomyces > Blastomyces emzantsi. The sequence continues at coordinate 21,543 of QGQJ01000838.1, forward strand.
TTCGGGATCGAGCGCCGAGGTCGGTTCGTCGAACAGGATCGCCTCGGGGCGCATCGCCAGGGCCCGCGCGATCGCGACGCGCTGCTGCTGGCCGCCCGACAGCTCGTTGGGCCGCGCGTGCTCCTTGCCGGCGAGGCCGACCCGGGCGAGCAGCGCCCGGGCCCGTTCCTCGACCTCGGCGCGGGGCTCCCGCTTCACGTGGACCGGCCCCTCGACCACGTTCTCCAGGGCGGTGCGGTTGGCGAACAGGTTGAAGCGCTGGAACACCATCGAGACGCGCGTGCGGATCGTCTGGATGCTGCGCTTGTCCCGGTCGACGCGCTGGCCGTCCACCCGGATCTCGCCGCCGTCATAGGCTTCGAGCCCGTTGATGCAGCGGAGCAGGGTCGACTTGCCGGATCCCGACGGTCCGATGATGCAGACCACCTCGCCCTTGGCGACCTCGGCCGAGACGCCCTTGATCACCTCCAGCGAGCCGTAATGCTTGCGCACATCCTGGAGGACGATCACCGGTGGCGCCCCTTCGCTTCGAGGTGGCGCACCAGGAGGATCAGCGGCAGGCTGAGCGCCAGGTACATCAGCGCCACCATCGTGTAGACGCTGGTGTTCTTGAAGGTCGAGGAGGCGATGAGCTTGCCCTGGAGCGCCAGCTCCGCGACCGTGATGGTCGAGGCCTGGGACGAATCCTTGAGCATCATGATCATGATGTTGCCGTAGGGCGGCAGCGCGATCTTGACCGCCTGGGGCAGGATCACCCGGCGCATGGTCATCCACCAGCCCATGCCGATCGACAGGGCGGCCTCGACCTGCCCGCGATCCACCGCCTCGATGCCGGCCCGGAAGTTCTCGGCCTGGTAGGCCGAATAGGCGATCCCGAGCCCGATGATCGCCGCCTGGACCGCCGTGAGCGACAGGCCGAAATCCGGCAGCACGAAGTAGATGTAGAACAGCTGCACGATGATCGGGATGCCGCGCAGGATGTTGATCATCACCGCGCTGAAACCGGCCAGCACGGCGATGCCGGAGACCCGCAGCACCGCCCAGAACAGGCCGAGCAGGGTCGAGACCACTAGGGAGGCCAGGGTGATCAGGACCGTGAGCTGCACGCCCTGGAACAGGATCGGCAGATAATCCTGCGCATCGGCGAGGAACTCGCGCATGAAGCTCAGGACCGGTCGGCGGAGGGCGGCAGACCCCACTTCGTCAGGATCTTCTCCAGCGTCCCGTCGGCCTTCAGCTTGGTCAGAGCCGCGTCGATCTTGGCGAGCAGGGCGGTGTCGGCCTTGCGCACGCTGATCCCCACCGCGGCGACGACGCTCGGCTTGAGGGTCTCGACCAGCCGGACGCCGGGAAACATCCCCTGCTTGACGTAGTAGGCCAGGATCGGGGCGTCGGCGAAGCCGGCCTTGAGCCGCCCGGAATTCACGTCGCGGATGATGTCCGGGATCGCGTCGTAGATCTTCACCTCGGCGAACAGGCCGGACTTCTTCAGCGGCTCGACGAAGGCGGTGCCGACCTGGGCGCCCACGGTCTCGCCCTTGAGGTCGGCGAAGGAGGTGTAGTCCTTCGTGTCGGCCTTCGGGACGATCAGGCCCTCGCCGTAGCTGTAGACCGGCGCCGAGAAGGCCACGACCTCCTTGCGCTGGGGCGTGATGAACATCGCCGCCGAGATGATGTCGATCTTCGAGGCGGTGAGCGCCGGGATCAGCGTCGAGAATTGCAGCGGTTCCACCGCAACGGCGAAGCCGGCCTCCTTGCCAACCGCGTTCACGAGGTCGACCATGACCCCCTGGATCGTGTTGGTCTTGGTGTCGAGGAAGGTGAAGGGCAGGCCGGTGGGCGTCGCGCCGACCCTCAGGGGCGACTCGGCCCGGGCCGGGCCGGGGATCAACAGGGCGAGGCTCAGGCACAGGCTCGGAAGCAGGCGTCTCATGGCGCGGATCCTCGACACTGGCATAGCGCGGCGTTGCGCTATCGCTCTTCTGTTTTCATATCTGTGAAGATTACCGCACGGTTCGCGGCTCGACGCAAGGTGATTTCACGTGCATGAAGATGCCCCGGAGTCTCCAGGATGACGCTGCGGTGAGCAGGCCCAAAGTCGAACCGACAGGCGCCGATCCGGTGGACCGGGCCGTGGGCCAAAGGCTGCGGGCCCTGCGCCAGGAGCGGCGCCTGTCGCTCGAGAAGGTCGCGGCCAGCACCGGGCTGTCGATCGGCTTCATCAGCCAGGTGGAGCGTGGCCTGTCCTCGCCGTCGCTGCGCGTCCTGGCCCTGCTCGCCGACACGCTCCAGACCGGCATCGGCGGCCTGTTCGAGGGGGCCCCGTCCGAGAAGGATCCCGACCCGATCGTGGTGTTCGAGCGGGACCGGGCCGAGCTCAAGCTCTGGCGCGCCGGGATCACCAAGCAGCTGCTGACGCCCGCCGGGGGGACGCAGAGCCTCAGCCTGTTCCACATGGTGCTCGAGCCGAAGGCCAGCACCGGCGACGAGCTGTTCAGCCACGACGGCGAGGAGGCCGGCCTGGTGCTGGAGGGGCGCCTGACCCTGGTCGTCGAGGCCCGCACGCTGGAGCTCGCGGCCGGCGACAGCTTCCGCTTCGCCAGCCATCGGCCGCACCGGTTCGGCAATCCCGACGGCCGGACGCGCGCCGTCGTCCTGTGGGTCAACGCGTTGGCGGGGGAGCGACCAGCCGGTCCGTGAGCGCCGGCGGCTGGAGCCAGCCCCGTGGAGTCGCATCGCCCCTTCACGCACCCGGTTGCACCGGCAATAACGGTTTCCCGCGTGCGGGACTTCCACGGCCCGCCCGAACCGATCCCCTCCGCCGCCTCCGGGCGGCCCTCGCCGACGGACACGACCCATGAGCGACACCCAGGACCGGACCGCGCTGGTGACGGGGGCGGCCCGCGGCATCGGGCTCGCCGCCGCGACCCTGTTCCTCGCGGAGGGATGGCGGGTCGCCCTGCTCGACATCGACGGGCCGGGCGTGGAAGCCGCCGCCGCCGGGCTCGGCCGGCCCGACGCGGTGCTGGCGGTCACCGCGGACGTCTCCGACCCGGAGGCGGTGGCAGGCGCGATGCGGCAGGTGGCCGAGCGGTTCGGCCGCCTCGACGCGCTGGTCAACAATGCCGGGATCGCGATCTTCAAGCCGATGATGGAGACCACCTTCGCGGATTGGTCGCGGGTTCTGGCCGTGAACCTGTCGGGGCCATTCCTGTGCACGCAGGCGGCCGTGCCGCTGCTCGCCGCGCGCGGCGGCGCGATCGTGAACATCACCTCGATCTCGGGCCTGCGCGCCTCGACGCTGCGGACGGCCTACGGCACCAGCAAGGCGGCGCTGGCGCAGCTCACCAAGCAGCAGGCCGTCGAGCTGGCACAGTTCGGCATCCGGGTGAACGCGGTCGCTCCCGGCCCGGTGGACACCGCGATGGCCAAGGCGGTCCACAGCCCCGAGATCCGCGCCGATTACCACGACGCCGTGCCCCTCGGGCGCTACGGCCTGGAGACCGAACTCGCGGAGGCGATCGTGTTCCTGTGCTCCGAGCGCGCCTCCTTCGTCACCGGCCAGCAGCTCGCCGTGGATGGCGGCTTCGAGGCCACCGGCATCGGCCTGAAGACCCTGCGCGGCGCGCGGCGGGACTGAGTGCCGCTCCGGTCGCCCGGCCCGGAGCGCTTTGCGCGCGGCGCCCGAACGGGCGCCTACAGCGCCATCCCGGGGGCCGGTTCGGTTGCGGCCTGGCCCGGGGGCTCGACTGAAAAGTACGCCATCGGCTCCCGTCGGCCGCGCAGGGGCTCGCGGCTGACCTCCCGCCATAGGGCTTTCGCCGAGCCGGCCGCGCGCCGGACGGCCTCCGAGGCCAGGATCGGCACGCCGTGGGCCTTGGTCGCCTGCTCCAGGCGGGCGGCGACGTTCACCGTGTCGCCCAGGACGGTGAACTCGTAGCGCGCCTCCTCGCCGATGATCCCGCTGAACACCTCGCCGCAATGGAGGCCGACGCCGATCCGGACCGCGGCGCCGTGCTCGCCCTTGAGGTTCCAGCGGGCGATGACCTCGACCAGGTCTCGGGCGAAGGCCACCGCCCGGGCGGCGTCGTCGGCGCGCGCCTCGGGCAGGCCGAACACCACCAGGGCGCCGTCGCCGATGAACTTGTCGACGACACCGTTGTGCAGCCGGGCCATGCGCATCACCCGCCGCCGGAACGCGGACAGGAAGGCCGAGAGCTGCTGCGGGTCGAGGCGCTCGGCCAGGGCGGTGGAGCCGCGCATGTCGACGAAGGCGATGACCGCCTGCTGCCGCCGGCCGGCCCGCAGGCTGCCGTCGTCGTCGGCCAGGCGCGCGACCAGCTCCCGCGGCAGGAAGCGCGACAACCGGCGCCGCCTCCCGGCCTCGCGCATGGCCGAGACCGCGAACAGGATCAGCACCAGGACGAGCCCGGCGAGCGCCGCCCAGATCAGCAGCGCGATCCGGGACACCGCCGCCTGGCGCCGCTCCATCTGTGCCGCCTCCTGGGCCTCCATCCGGCGCACGACCGTGCGGATCTCGTCCATCAGGCGGCGCCCCCTGCCCTCGCGGACGAGGGTCCGGCTCGCCTCGGGATCGCCGCCCCGGTGCAGGTCGATCGTGGTGCCGAGCTCGCCGAGCTTCTCCCGGATCAGCAGGATCAGGCCGTCGAGCTCGGCGCGCTGGCCGTCGTCGTCCCGGAGCAGGTCGTGCAGCCGGGCGATCTCGCCGTTGACCTTGGAGCGGCCGGCCCGGAACGGCTGCAGGAAGTCCGCGTCCCCGGTCAGCAGGTAGCCGCGCTGCCCGGTCTCGGCGTCCTGGACCGCCGACAGCACGCGCCCGAGGCGGCCCTCCACCGCCAGGGCGTGGCGCACCGCCTCGCTGCCGCGCTGCTGATAGACCGAGGCGCCCACCGCGATGCCCAGCATCGCCAGGATCACGGCGAGGCCGGCAATCATCCGGTCGACGGTCTTCGAGCGCCCGGGCAGCTGCGCGATCACCTGGAGGGTGCGCCGCGCGGTCACGCCGAAGCCGCGCAGGACGGGGCCGCGCACGCGCCGGCGATCCCGCGGGCCGGGGCCGCTGGCCGTAGGGGCTCGCGCATGGTCGCGCTCCGCGCCGCGGGCACAGCGATCTCCTGTCTCGAGGGGGGCGGCGGACGATCCGGACTGGGCCGACGGGTGGAACCGCCAGCACAAAAGGCGGCCCCGGCGATTGTTCCCGCTCCCTCGGGCAAACATCACGGCGGACAGGGGTTTTCGGCCCATGCTGCCGCAATCGTGATCCGATCGGGCCGCCCCCTCCCCGGCCGCTAGAGCCGTTCCCGATCGCGCTGCGACCAAGAACAGCTCCAGGTCATTGATTTTACGCACCCGTTTACGCCGAACCGGTATCCACTTCGGCGACGAGCGCTCTAGAGGCCGAACATGCTCTGGGTCGGGGCGTGCAGCGTGAAGGCGTGGCCCTCGTCGATCCAGCCGGTGCCGGCGTGGCCCTGCTCGATATAGGTGATCTCCGCGGCGCTCGACGCGTAGTAGTGGCGGCCGCTCTCGGTGTTGACGAACCGCTCGATGTTCATCGCGGCCCATCCGGCGGCGGACGGATCCGTGTAGGCCTCGAAGGCGACGCCCTCGTAGCGATAGCCCGAACCGGAGCCGATCAGGCCGTCCCGTTCCGCCGCGCTGGCCGTGTAGAAATGGTCGCCCGTCGCCGCGTTGGTGAAGTGGAACACGTCCGTGGTGCCGGCCGACCCGGTGGGGGCGGCCCAGCCGACCCCCTGATACGCGTAGGCCGATTGCGACGTCTTCAGCGCGTCCCGCTCCGCGGTGCTGGCGGTGTAGAGGTGCTGGCCGGTGGACGGGTCGTAGAAGTGGAAGACCGGCTCCAGGGGGGCGCTCGCGTTCGGGTTCGCCTGGTAGGCGCGCAGGTAATCGATGTTCATCTGGGCCGGGAACGGCGTCGTCGCGTCGGCATCGCCCGGCCACGTGCCGCCGACCGCCAGGTTGGCGATCATGTACATCGGCTTGTCCAGGTCGGCCGGGGTGGGCGTGCGGAAGACCTCCTGGCTGTCGAAGTAGAAGGCCAGGCTGTCGGGCCCCCAATCGACCCCGTAGGTGTGGAAGCCGTCGCTCATGTCGGCGACCTGCGTGGCGGCCTGGGCGAGGGTGTGGTCGCCGGCGGTCTGGCCGGGTCCCAGGCTGTGCACGCTGGTGTAGAGCCTGCCGGGCTCGTGCCCGAGCATCTCCATCACATCGATCTCGGGCGGCCAGGAGCCGTCCTGCGCCAGCAGCCAGAAGGCCGGCCACATCCCCTGCCCGGCCGGCAGCTCGGCCCGCATCTCGAAATAGCCGTAGGTCTGGCTGAAGCTGTGGGACGTGTTGATCATCCCGGACGTGTAGGGCTGGCCGCCGAGGTCCGGCAGCAGCGCCGGGTCGGACGGCGCCGCCGTGATGGTCAGGATGCCGTTCTGGACGCTGAACGGGTTGGGCAGTGCCGCGCCGCCGCCGCCGACGCCATGGTCGGCCCGGAGGTACCATTGCTGCTCCTGGTTGAACGGCCGCGTCCCGGTCGCCGTGACGTAGCTGCCCCATTGCGGCCCGCCCGCCGTGTCGAGGCCCGAGGTTCCGTTCCAGAGCTGGAGCGTGTCGAACTCGGCGCTGTAGGTCAGGGTCGCGGTCTGCGCGAGGTTCTTGGGGTCGATCGGCATCGTGGCTGGCCCGTGAGTTCCGCCGAATTCTGCAGGAACAATCCCTGTATACAATCAGGAGTTGCAAAAGTCCTGCCGAACGGCCCTGGACGGCCCTACTTCTCGCGAAACGCCCGGCGCGCCTGATCGACCAGGGGCTTGGTGAGGTAGGACAGCACCGTCCGGTCGGCGGTCCGGATGAAGGCCTCCACGGGCATGCCGGGCATCAGCTTGGCGCCGTCGAGGCGGCTCAGCTCGTCCTTGGTCACCCCCAGGCGCACCAGGTAGTAGAAGCTGCCGGTCCGCTTGTCCTCGCTGACGTCGGCGGCGATCCGGGTGACGCGGCCGTTGAGCTCCGGCGTGGTCCGCTGGTCGAAGCTCGGGAAGCGCAGGCCGGCGGCCTGGCCGGTCTGCAGCCGGTCGATGTCCTGGGGGGCGACCCGGACCTCGGCCACCAGGGAATCGGCGTTCGGGACGATCAGCATGATCGGCTCCCCCGGGGCGATCACGCCCCCGCGGGTATGGACGGCGAGCTCGTGGACGTAGCCGGTCTGCGGCGCGCGGATCTCGATCCGCTGCAGCTGGTCGAAGGCGGCGATCCGCTGCTCGGTCAGGGTCGCGGCCTTGGCGCGGTTCTCGGCCAGCTCCTTGGCGACGTCGCTGCGCAGGTTCTGCTCGAGCTGGATGATCTGCAGCTCGGTCTCCGAGACCTTGCCCTTGGCCTGGGCGATGTTGGCCACCAGGACCCCGCGCTCGCCCTTGAGCCGGGACATGTCCCGCTGCAGGCTGGTGAGCCGGGTCAGCTGGATCAGGTTCTTCTTCCAGAGATCCTCGACGCCCTCGTATTCCCGGCCGATGATCGCGGTCTCCTGCTCCTTGGCGGCGGCCTGCTCGACCAGGCCCTTGATCTCCTCGCGCAGCTGGCCGATCCGCTCGCGCAGCTGCGCCTTCTGGCCCTGGAGCGCGTCGCGGCGGAAGCGGAACAGCTTGCGCTCGCCGTCGACGATCCGGGCGACGTCGGGGCCGGCCCCGGCGAGCTCGGCTGGGAAGGCGGGCTCATCGCGGCCGTCGCGCTCGGCCTCCAGCCGGGCGTTGCGGGCGGCGATCTCCCACAGGCTCTTGGTGACGCTGTCGTAGGTGGCCCGGGTGGTGGTGGCGTCGAGCCGGACCAGCAGGTCGCCGGCCTGGACGCGGGCGCCCTCCTGGATCGGCAATTCGGCGACCACGCCGCCGGTCGGGTGCTGGACCTTCTTGATGTTGCTCTCGACCACCAGGGAGCCGGTGGCGATGATCGCCCCGGACAGCTCGGTGGCGGCGGTCCAGGCGCCGGTGCCGGTGGCCAGCACGATCACCGCGGCGACGCCGACCACGTGCCGCCGGAGCGAGCGCCGGGTCTCGCGGGTCGGGTCGTCTGTGACCTGGTTGCGCGTCATGCGACCCTCGTGGGTGTCTGCCGGGTCAGGGCGCCGAGCTGCGCCAGGACTTCGTCGCGGGGCCCGTGCAGCCGCACGCGGCCCTCGCCCAGGACCAGGATGCGATCGACCGCGGCCAGCGCGCTCGGCCGGTGGGCGATCACCACCACGATGCCGCCCCGGGCGCGCACGCCCTGAACGGCCGCCGACAGGGCGCGGTCGCCGTCGACGTCGAGGTTGGAATTGGGCTCGTCGAGCACCACCAGGAACGGGTCGCCGTAGAGCGCTCGCGCGAGCGCGATCCGCTGGCGCTGGCCGCCCGACAGGCCGAGCCCGCCGGCGCCGACCCGGGCGTCGTAGCCGCCGGGCAGGCGCAGCACGACCTCGTGGACCCCCGCCGCCTTGGCGGCCGATTGCAGGGCCTCCGGGTCGGGGGCCGGGTCGAATCGGGTGATGTTCTCCGCGATGGTGCCGTCGAACATCTCGATGTCCTGCGGCAGGTAGCCGATGGCGCGGCCGAGGGCGTCGGGGTCCCACTGGTCGATCGCCGCGCCGTCGAGGCGGATCACCCCGCGGACCGGCCGGGCCAGGCCGACGAGCGCCCGGGCGAAGGTGGATTTGCCCGAGCCGCTGGCCCCGATCACCCCGAGCGCGCTGCCGGGGGCGAGGGCGACGTTGACGTCGTGCAGGATCAGGCTGTCGGTCCCGGGGGCGGCGATCGACAGGGCGGTCACGCGCACGCTCTCCCGGGGCGCCGGCAGGGGCGTCAGGGCCTCCGGCTCCCGCCCGGGCAGGAACGCCACGAGCCGGCTCCAGGCCTGCCGGGCGGCCGAGAACGACTTCCAGTTGGCGATGGCGAGATCCACCGGGGCCAGCGCCCGGGCCGACAGGATCGTGGCGGCCAGCATCACCCCGGCGGTGGCCTCCTCGCGCACCACCAGGTAGGCGCCGAGCCCCAGGATCCCGGATTGCAGCACCGTGCGCAGGAGCCGCGCCACCGCGCCGAAGCCGATGGCGAGGTCGTTGCCGGAGGTGGCGACGTCGAGGTTCTTGCGGGTCCGGACCTGCCAGAGGTCGGCCACCCGCGCGCGCATCCCCAGCGCGCAGAGCAGCGGCGCCGTCCGGTGCGCCATGTCGGTGAAGGCGCGGCGCTCGCCGGCGACCCGCACGCTCTCCCGGGTGGTCTCGGCGGAGGCCCAGTCGGTCAGGACCGTCAGCACGCACAGGAACAGGGCGCCCCCCGCGATCGCGGCCCCGAGCCAGGGATGGAACAGGAAGCAGACCGCGATATAGAGCGGCACCCAGGGCAGGTCGAAGAAGGCGGTGAGCGCCAGGCTCGACACGAAGCCCCGCACGGTGTCGAGGTCGCGCAGGGCCTGGGGGCCGTCGTCGCCACGGGGCGTCTCGGAGCCGCGCGCCAACAGGGTCCGGAAGATCCGCGGGCCGAGGCGCTCGTCCACGAGGCGGCCGAACCGCGACAGGATCCGGGCGCGGAACACCTCGAACACGCTCTGGATCACGAACAGCATCAGGGCGATGCCGGCGAGCCCGACCAGGGTGGCGATGCTCCGGCTCGGCAGGACCCGGTCATAGACCTGGAGCATGAAGATCGGGGCAGTCAGCATCAGCAGGTTGATCAGGCCGCTGACGATCATCACGGTGATCAGGGCGGTGCGCCCGGCCCGGATCGCGGCCCAGAATTCCCGCCGCTTGGCAGCACGCAACACGCGTTCGTCGGTCACAGGACTTCCCCCCGGCGGCTCGGCACGCTCACAGAAGAACCCCCGCCGCGTGGGCGACGGGGGCTTCGGTCGTCACAGGCCGAGCAGGTGCAGGCCGCCCGTGGCCGAGTGTGGGGTCGGATCGGTGTGGTGGATGTCGGCGTGGCTGCCGAGGTCGATCGTGACGATCCCGAGATCGAGGCTCGCCCCGTGGGAGCCGCCCGCATCCCCGCCTCCGGCCGGCGCCGCCGAGGCCGGGCTCAGGATCTGACCGACCAGGGAATCCGCGCCGCCACCGCCGCTCTGCGGCAGCAGGATGCTGTCGCCGGTGAGCAGGCTGGCGGTGGCCAGGCTCGGCTGGTCGGCGCCCACCGCGATGGCGCTCGCCTGGACGGTGTGGGACGGATCCGCCGCGGGGGTGAGCACCGCCGCGTTGGCCAGGGGCGTCGCGGTGGTCGGGCCCGCGGCCACGTCGATCAGCGGATGGGTCCCGGCATCGCCCGAGCCGCCGGTCAGGCCGCCCAGCAGGCCGCCGACCGTGTTGCCGCCCCCGCCGGTTCCGGACCCGCCCAGGGCCGAGGTCGCGGTCCCGAGCACGCCGTCGAGCGGGGTGCCGCCGGTGGCGGCGCCCGAGAGGGCCCCGGTCACGGACCCCAGCACGCCGCCGGCCGCATCCGCGACCTGCCCGACATCGCCGACCACCTGCCCGATCGCCGGGCCTGCGTTGCCGGTCAGAACCGCGCCGGGCAGGTTGACCACGTCGGTCACGAGGTTGCTCGACTCGCCGAGTTCGCCCAGGCCGACGGCGGTGCCGAGGTTGATCACGGCGTGGAGCGGATCGTTCAGAACCGGCACGTCGTGGCCCACCTGCTCCAGCGCCCCGTGGATGCCGTCGATCACGCCGTTAGCGAGGCCGGCCACGGGCTGCAGCGGCGCATTCGCCCCGAGCAGGGCGCCGGTGCCGCCAGCCTGGCCGCCGGTGAGGCCGCCGAGCAATCCGTCGAGCGGGCTCCCGCCGCCCTGGCCGCCGGCGGCACTCGACAGGATGCCGGTCACGGACCCCAGCACGCCGCCGGCCGCATCCACGACCTGCCCGACATCGCCGACCACCTGCCCGATCGCCGGGCCTGCGTTGCCGGTCAGAACCGCGCCGGGCAGGTTGACCATGTCGGTCACGAGGTTGCTCGACTCGCCGAGTTCGCCCAGGCCGACGGCGGTGCCGAGGTTGATCACGGCATGGAGCGGCTCGTTCAGGATCGCCACGTCGTGGCCCACCTGCTCCAGCACCCCGTGGATGCCGTCGATCACGCCGTTGGCGAGGCCAGCCACGGGCTGCAGCGGCGCATTCGCCCCGAGCAGGGCGCCGCTGCCGCCAGCCTGGCCGCCGGTGAGGCCACCGAGCAGCCCGTCGAGGGGCGTCGCGCCGTGGCCGCCGAGCAGGCCGTCCACCGTCGACGTGACCGGGGCGAGCAGGCCGCCGGCCGGGGCTCCGGACCCACCGAGGAGACCGGTGACGCCGCCCAGCACGCCGTCGAGGGGCAAGGCGCCATCACCGCCATGTCCCCCCAGCAACCCGTCCACCGCGGCGGTGACCGGGGCGAGCAGGGTGCCGCCCGGCGCTCCGGCATCGCCGCCGAGCCCGCCGAGGAGGCCGGTGACGCCACCGAGCAGGCCGCCGGCGGCGTGGGTCACGGCGCCGACATCGTTGAGGATCGGCGACAGCGCCCCGAGGCCCTGGCCGCCCAGCAGTTCGCCGGGCAGGGCCGCGACGTCGGTCAGGAGATTGCCGCCCTGCCCCAGATAGCCGAGGCCGAGCGTCTCGCCGAGATTGGTCAGGCCGTGGAGCGCGTCGTTGAGGAGCGGCACCCCGTGCCCGACATTCTCCAGGGTCGCGTGGAGATCGAGGACGGCCGTGTTCGCCAGGTTGGTGACCGGCGCCAGCAGCCCGTCCGAGGACAGCAGGCCCCCGGCGCTGGCGGCGCCGGTGACCGACCCGACCAGGGTGTCGGCCGAGCCGAGGACGTGGCCGAGATCGGACAGGACGGGGCTGGCCGAGGCGAGGCCGCCGCCGGTCAGGAGCGATCCGGGCAGCGCCAGGGTGTCGGTCAGGAGGTTGCCGCTCTGGCCCAGATAGCCGAGGCCGATCGTCTCGCCGAGCGCCGTGACCGCGTGGACCGGCGCGTTGAGCACCGACACCTGATGGCCGGCATCCTCCAGGGTCGTGTGCAGGTCGAGGACGGCCTGGTTGAGGATGCCGGTCGCCGGGCTGAGGATCCCGCCGACCCCGACCAGGCCGTTGCCGCTCGCCGGCACGGCGGTGACCGATTCCAGCAGGGTGCCGGCAGCCACGGTAACGGCGCCGGCATCGCTCAGCAGCGACGGGATCGCGCCGGCGCCGGCCGGGTCGGCGACGGCACCGGTCAGGTCGGTGATCAGGTTGCCGGCCTCGCCGATATGGCCGAGGCCCACGGTCTCGCCGAGATTGGTCAGCCCGTGCAGCGGTCCGTTGAGCGGCGCGACCGCGTGGCCGAGCCCCTCCAGCTGCGCGTGGGTGTCGAGCACCACCTGGTTCGCCGTGGCGCTGACCGCGTCGGGCAGGGCCGATCCGCTCGCATCCGTAGAGCCGACATCGACGGTGCCCTCGATGATCGACGCGATCGGGCCGAGGCTCGCGAGCTGGCCGGTGGAGAGGGCGGTCGTGGACAGGAGCGCTTCGGGGCTGACGAGCCACGCGAGCGAACGGGATGCCGGGCTGAGGATTGCGGTGGACGAGAGCGACATGAGCACCTCCGGGTTCACCCAGTAACCATCTCTGCAACTCTGGGTTGCAAATTCGGCTGTCGGTACTGACTACGGAGTTTTATCCCGGTCCGGCCGGTGGCTCTGCTGGCAAAGGTCAGTCTCGGCCAGGCCCGTTTCGAGCGTCTGGTATCATCCGGTGACGGATGCTTCGGATCGGGACCAAGACCCGCCGCGCGCCGCGTCGGCTAGGCCCCGGCCCAGGCCGCGTGGACGGGCCCGGCGGCCGTGTCCGGCTTGGCGTCGCCGATGAAGATCACCACCGGGCCGTGCTCGGCACGGCGCGGGTCGTAGAAGTCGAGCAGGTCCGGATAGAGCTGCTGGACGAAGGCCGGGCGCAGGCCGTCCCGGCGGAGCAGGTGATCGATCACGACCTGGTCCCCGTGCACGGCGTTCGGGACCGGGCCGCAGGAACCGGCCGCCATCCAGCGCTCGGGCTCGGCCGCGAAGCGCGCGTAGAGGCCGGCGAGCGCGTCCCCGTTCCAGCGAAGCAGGGCGCTGGAGAGCCGCCCGCGGTGGAAGTAATCCTCCATGGCGGCGAGGCCGGGCTCGGCCAGGGCGTCGGCCGGGCCGGTGAAGACGGTGTCGAGGTCGCACAGCAGGGTCGTGCCCTCCGCCAGCCCCGGGCGGAACGCCTCCATCTTGGCCCACCAGGCCGGCCAGCCGTGCCGCAGCGGCACCCGCTCGACCCCGGCCACGGCCAGCGGCAGGTCGGTCAGGCACAGGATCCGGTCGAAGGCCGGCGCGTGGCGGCGCGCCCCCCGGGCCAGGCGCTCGACCCAGGTCGCGTCGTAGCGGCCTCCGCTCCTCAGGACGGTGATCAGCGTGGTCATGGCGTGTCCGTCGCGTCGGGTGGGTGCAGGCGCAGGCGCCCGGCCGCCGCGGCCTCGGCGAACCAGGCCCGCTCGGCCGCCCAGGGATGGCCGGGCCAGCCCGCGAAGCCGAAGCCGTGGATGTCGACCGGGCCGGATTCCGCGGGGCGGTCGCGCAGGAGCGCGAGGCTGACCAGGAAGCCGGTGCTCGGGTTGGGGCATCCCTCCGTGCCAGACGCGAGGCGGCGCCGCGCCTCCGCGTGCAGGGCCTCGGGCAGGAGATGGACCGGCTTGCCGAGGGGGCGCAGCAGCGCCAAGGCCTCGCGGGTCCAGCAGATCGGCTCGGGCGCGTTCGCCTCCGCGGGCAGCATCGGGAACGGCAGGATGAACGCCTCGGCCTGCCGCACCACCGGACGGTCCAGGAATCCCGGGTCCGCCAGCCATTCGCGCATCTGCCCGCCGCGATTGACCAGGGCGAGATGCGTGACGCGCGATCCGGTGCGCCCGCCGAAGCCGGGGGCGTTGTTGAAGCGCACGACCTGGGCGGCCGCGTCGATCGCGCGCGCCGCCGGGCCGATCCCGGGCGCGTTGCCGACGATGGCGAGGGACGCGCGCGGGTCTGCGGGCGCCGCACTTGAGGGATCGATGGCGGTGGGCATGGGCGATAGGGGCGTGAGGAACAGCCGAGGTATGGCGCCGGCTTCGCGCCACCAGGGCGCCGCGACAAACCGGAGCGCCCGGTGACGCGCCCGCGCCGCTGCTTCGTCTGCGCCGCCGACATGCTGGCGCCGAGCACCCGGAACCTCGACTTCCCGGGCGGATGCCGGCGCCTGTTCCGGATCGCCTGCGGCTCCTGCGGGGTCCTGATCGCACCGGAGGCGGACCCGGACCGATGCTGGCGGGATCTCGCCGGGCGGCTCGCCGCGCCGGTCTTCGTCCCCGACCCGGAGGCGGGTTACGGCCTCGACCTCTACACCCTGCGCAGCGCCGCGACCCGGCTCGGCCGCGGCATCCGCCCCCTCGGCCCGGTGGATCGCGCCGCCCTGCTGAAGCCCCACAGCGCGCGTGCCGCGGAAGGCGCCCTGTACGACCTCGTCGGCGCCGAGCGGCGCCCGGTTTCGCTCGGGCTGATCTGCCGCCCGGCCGAGCGGGATTCCGTTCTGGCGGCCCTGCCGGCGCAGGCCGCCTGGGCCGCGGATGTCGCGATCCTGCTCGACGCGGCCCCTGCCCCGGCCCGGGCCGTGGCGGTTCCGGGCTTTTCCCCCGGCGCCGTGCGGGTGGCGGCCCGGCCGCTGGCCGGCGACTTCGCCGCCCAGCGCAACGCCCTGCAGGATCTCGCCCGCAGCCCCTGGATGCTGCAGTTCGACGCCGACGAGAGCCTCGATCCCGCGACCGGCCTGCTCCTCCCGGCTCTCGCGGCGCTCGCCGAGGCCGGCGACGTCGTCTCGGTCGGGCTGCCCCGGCGCAACCGCGTCGACGGCATCCTGTCGGATGTCTACCCGGACGTGCAGTACCGGCTGAACCGCACGGCAATCCGCTATGCCGGCCGGGTGCACGAGCGGCCGGCGCTGCCCGGCGGCTGGAAGCAGAGCTTCATCGCGCTCCACGGGGCGATCGACCACGCGCTCTCCGGCGCCCATGTCCGGGCGCGCTCGCAGCGTTACGAGGCGCTGGATCCGGGGCGCGGGCGGGTCGAGGAACGAGACGCGCTGCTGCGGCCCTATCGCGCCTGAGCGATCGCCCGGCGGTAGAGGGCGAGTGTCTCGTGCCCGAGGCTCGCCCGGTCGAACCGGCCGGCGGCCTCCAGGGCCCGGGCCCGGTAGGCCGAGCGCAGGGCGGGATCGCGCAGGAGCGGGCGCAGCGCCTCGGCGAGGTCCGAGCCGGTCGCCGCCCGCGCCAGCGGCCCCGCCCCCGGGACCCCGACGAAGGCCCGGGCGCTCGCATCCTCGGCGCAGGCCACCACCGGACGGCCATAGGCCAGGGCCTCCTGGTAGACGAGGCCGAAGCTCTCGTAGCGCGAGGGCGCCAGCACGACCTGCGCGCCCGCATAGGCCTCGGCCAGGCCCCGCGCGTCGATCCGGCCGCGGGCCCGGATGCGGCTCCGGGCGGCCTCGGACAGCTCGGCCGGCAGGTCGCCCGGGGGTACCCCAACGAGGTCGAGCGCGAAGGGCGGCAGCGCCCCCCGCGCCTGCTCCCCGGCCAGGATCGCAACGGCGTCGAGCAGGGCGTCGAAGCCCTTGCGCGCCTCGGCCCGGCCGACGAACAGCAGGCGCACCGGTCCCGCCCCGTCCGGGTAAGGCGCCGCCCGGGCGGCGGCCGCGATCTCCGGCGGCAGGCTCAGGCCGATCACCGCCTCCGGCCGCCGGCCCGCCAGCCCGTAGGCCCGGGCGATCACCTCCGCATGCGCCTGCGTGTTGGCGATCAGCCCGGCGCTGCCTTGCGCCTGCCGGCGCTCCAGGCGGTCGGCGGCGGCGCCGTCGAGGCGGTCGCGCAGGCCCGGCATGCGGTCGCGGGTGAAGGCGGCGGGGGTCGAGCTGCGGGTCACCAGAGGCAGATCCCGGCGGCCGGCGAGCAGCAAAGCCGGGGCGTACCAGTTCGTCGCCTCGACCACGGCGAACGGCGCCCGGGCATGCTCGGCCAGGACCGCCCGCCGGACGGCGACCGGCGCCGCCAGATGGCCGATTGCCCCCCAGAGGCGCAGCCGCGCCAGCCGGCCCTCCGGCGGCAGGGCCAGGCCGACCACGGTGACGCCCCCGACCCGCTCCCGGCCGGTCCGGTCCAGGGTGAAGACCGTCACGTCCGCCCCCACCCCGGCCAGGCTCTCGGCGATCTCGCGGGCCGCCGTCGACAACCCGCTGGGGGCCGGCGGGTAATCCCAGGCGACGAGGGCGGTGCGCATCAGCGGCCGAGGAGGCGGCGGTAGAGCGCGAGGTAGTCGCGCGCCATGCGCTCGGCGGTGAAGCGCTCTTCGAAACGCCGCCGAATGCGCGCGCGGTCGAGCGTGCCGATCCTGCGAAGAGCCGCGATCGCCTCGGCCTCGGTCGCGACGACGAACCCGGTCACGCCGTCCTCGACGATCTCCGGGACGGACCCGCGATCCCAGGCGATCACGGGCGTCCCACAGGCCATCGCCTCGATCATCACCAGCCCGAACGGCTCGGGCCAGTCGATCGGGAACAGCAGCGCCCGGGCGCTGCCCAGGAGGTCCCCCTTCTGAATGTCGTCGACCGGCCCGAGATAGGTCGCGTCGGGCCCGAGCAGCGGGCGCACCTGCCGGTCAAAATAGTCCGGGTTGCCGACATCGATCGTGCCGCCCAGCCGGATCGGCATCCCGGCCGCCCGGGCGACGCGGATCGCGGTGTCCGGGCGCTTCTGGTCGGTCAGGCGCCCGACGAAGGCGACATGGGCCTCCGGCGCGGCCTGGAAGGCGTAGCGGTCCCGAGCAATGCCGTGATGCACGATCCCGGCCCGGTTGGCCGCCGGGATGCCGGTGGCCTGGGCCGCCGAGATCGCCGCCACCGGCAAATCGGGGAAGCCGGCGAAGAACAGCGCGCGGTCGAGTTCGTCCACCCGCCAATGCACCGTGGTCAGGCTGCACGCTCGGGCCGCACCGAGCAGCGCCGCATGGGCGAACTCGCCGTGGCAATGCACGATGTCGAAATCGGGCAGCCGCCGCCGCAAAGCCTCCAGCTGCAGGGCCTCGAGCGCCGCCGGAACCCCGGGCGCGACCCGGCCGTGACGCTGTTCGAGAGCCGCGAGACTCGGGTAATCGCCGACGCGCGGCAAGTCTGTCGCACTGTCCGAGGGCGCGAATAGCGTTACGTCCACGCCCAAGCTTCGTAGCGCCGTGCTGAGATCGTGCACGACCCGCTCGGTGCCGCCGTGATGGTTTGGGGGAACGGGAAAAATGTTCGGTGCGACCTGGGCAACACGGATCACGGCGCTCTCTTCACATAGGTTAAATTCGTGGAAGCGGCCGACAGCGTCAGCAAGCGCCTGATGTTCGTCCTGCACATCGCCCTGCAGGGCTGCCTGCGCGGCCGCGATGTCGTCTACGGCCTCACCGCTGATACCGGCGGCCATATCCGCTACCTGCTGGATCTCGTCGCCGCCTCGGCGCAGGATTTCGGCGTCGCCGAGATCGTGGTGGCCACGCGCCTGTTCCAGGGGCCGCCCGGCCCGGATTACGCCGTGCCCGAAGAGCGCATCTCCGACAAGGTCAGGCTGGTGCGGCTCCCGAGCGCGGCGCCGGGCTACCTGTCCAAGGAGGCGATGCACGAAGAGGTCGCGAGCTTCGCCGACAACCTCGTCGCCTGGATCGGCGCCCAGGCGCGCGCGCCCGACCTGATCCACGCCCATTACGCCGATGCCGCCGCGGTGGCGGCGATCGTCGAGGCGCGGCTCGGGATCCCGTTCGTGTTCACCGCGCATTCGCTCGGCCGGGTCAAGGCCACGATGCTCGGCGGGGACGCCGCCGGCGCGCCCGATCTTGCCCGCCGGATCGCCACCGAGGAGGCGGCGCTTGCTCAGGCCACCCTGGTCATCGCCTCCTCCCGGGACGAGGCCGAGGTCCAGTATGCGGGCTACGAATCCTACAATCCCGGCCGCGTCCGCGTCGTGCAGCCGGGCAGCGATCTCGCGCGCTTCGCTGCCGCCCGGCCCCATCCCCGGGTCGACGCCCTGATCGACCGGTTCCTGCACGATCCCGCCAAGCCGCCGCTTCTGGCGATGGCCCGGCCGGTGGCGCGCAAGAACCTCGCGGCCCTGGTCCAGGCCTATGGCGAGAACCCGGAGCTGCGGGCCCGGGCCAACCTGGTGATCGTGGCCGGCACCCGCGGCGACATCGACGCCCTCGACGGCGACATGGCCGCCACGATGCGCGACCTCCTGGTGCTGATCGACCGCTACGACCTCTACGGGTCGGTGGCCTATCCGAAGACGCACCGGCCCGACGACGCACCGGCGATCTACGCCTATGCCCGGGAGCGCGGCGGCCTCTTCGTCAATCCGGCGCTGAACGAGCCGTTCGGCCTGACCCTGCTGGAAGCCTCGGCGGCCGGCCTGCCACTCGTCGCCACCGACAGCGGCGGCCCCAACGACATCGTCGAGACCTGCGGCAACGGGCTGCTCGTCGATCCCCGCGACCCCGCGGCGATCGCCCAGGCCTGCTTGCGCATCCTGGCCGATCCTGCCCTGCGCGCCCGCTACGTGGCGGGCGGGGGCCGGGCCGCGGCGGCCTATGATTGGGACCGGCACGCCGCGCGCTACCACGCCCTGCTGCGCGCGCTGCTCGCCCCCGAGCCGCCCCTGCGGACGCCCTGGCAGCTCCTGGTCTGCGATATCGACAACACCCTGGTCGGCTGCGAGGCGGCGCTCGGCATCTTCCGGCGCTGGCGCAGCCAGCAGACGGGCCTAGCCTTCGGGGTCGCGACCGGCCGCTCGTTCCACAGCGCCATGGCGGTGCTGGAGCAGCAGATGAGCCCGCGGCCGCAGGTGATGATTACCTCGGTCGGCTCCGAGATCTACCATCTCGACGCCAACGGCGTGACCTACACGGCCGACGCCGCCTGGCGCGAGACCATTGCGGCGGGCTGGGACCGGGCGGCGGTGCGCGCGGCGCTGGCCGGCATCGACGGCCTCCTGCCCCAGGGCCCGCTCGAGCAGCGCCCGTACAAGCTGAGCTATTTCGGCGGGGCCGCCGCCGCCCACCGGGTCGGCGCGCATCTCGCCGAGGCCGGCCTCGCCGCCCGGGTGATCCACAGCCACGACCGCTACCTCGACGTCCTGCCGGCCGAGGCCTCGAAGGGCACCGCGGTGGACCATGTCCGCGCCCTCTACGGCCTGCCGGAGCGGGCGGTGTTCGTGGCCGGGGATTCCGGCAACGACGTCGAGATGCTGCGCGCCCGGGTGCAGGCGATCATCGTGGCGAACTATTCCGACGACCTCGCCAGCAACGCGGCGCTGCAGCACTCCTACGTCGCCCGGGCCTCGCATGCCCGGGGCATCATCGAGGGCGTGGCGCATTTCCGCCGGATGCTGGCCCATGCTTCCTGACATTCGGCCCACTGAGGCGCCCTCGACGAGCGTGCTCACCCTGGTGCGCGGCCGGGCGGCGAGCCTGCGCAACCTGATGCACGGCCTCGCCCGCCAGAGCGCGCGCCCCGGCGAGCTGGTGATCGCCTGGATGCAGCCCGAGCCGGCCGCGGACCTGCCCGATCCCGGCTGCCCGGTGCGCCATGTCCATGTCCCGGGCGAGCCGATGCCGCTGGCGGCCGCGCGCAACCGCGCCGCCGAGGCCGCCGCCGGCGACCTGCTGATCTTCCTCGACGTGGATTGCATCCCGGCCTCCGGCCTCGTCGGCGCCTACGCGGCGGCGGGCGCCGAGGGCCTGCTCCTCGGCGAGGTCCTGTACCTGCCGCCGGAGGCCGGCCCGGCTCTG
The DNA here is from genome assembly GCA_003206725.1 of Blastomyces emzantsi. Classification (NCBI taxonomy): domain Eukaryota; kingdom Fungi; phylum Ascomycota; class Eurotiomycetes; order Onygenales; family Ajellomycetaceae; genus Blastomyces; species Blastomyces emzantsi. Next base: position 41,409 of record QGQJ01000838.1, read on the forward strand.
GACGCTCTCGCTCTCGACGACGCGGCCCTCGACCGCCTCGGCCGCCCGCACCCGGCCCGGCCGCCGGTGCCGGAGACGGGCCTGCGCCGGGAGCCCGATCCGGGCCAGCTCTGGGGCCTGTCCTTCGCCCTGCCCGCCCGGGCCTGGCGCGCGGTCGGCGGCATGGACGAGGGCTTTACCGGCTATGGCGGTGAGGAGACAGATTTCGCCGCCCGCCTCGCCGCCACCGGGCTGCCGACCGACTGGGTCGCGGGCGCCCGGGCCTACCACCAGCACCATCCGGTCCACGTCCCGCCGCTGCAGCATTTCGCGCCGATCCTGGCCAACGCCGCCCGCTTCCGCGCCCGCCACGGGCGCTGGTGCATGACCTACTGGCTCGACCAGTTCCGCGCCGCCGGGCTGATCGAGTGGGACGACGCCGCCCCGGCGATCCGCCTGATCCGCCCGCCGACCGCCCCGGAGATCGCCGCGTCGCGGCGGCCCGGCGCCCTGTTCTCGTGAAGCAGACCATGAAGAAGCCGATCGCGTTCTTCGTCCACCACCAGGGCCGGGGCCACGCCAACCGCACCATGGCGGTGGCCGCCGAGTTCGCCCGCGACCGTCCGGTCTCGGTGCTGACCGCCGGCCCGCACCTGTTCGACGGCTTCGCGCGCGACATCGAGATCGTACCCCTGCCCGACATGATCGGCGCCGCCGTGCCGACCCCGCGCCTCTACGCCGAGCCGACCCCGCAGGTGATGCATTGCGTGCCCCTGGGGCTCGCTCCGATGCGCCGGACCATGCGGACCATCCTCGATCATCTCGACGCGCGCGAGGTCGGTCTGTTCGTGGTCGACGTCTCGGCCGAGATCGCGCTGCTCGCCCGGATCGCCAGCGTGCCGGCGGTGCAGATCCGGATGCACGGCGACCGCTCCGATATCGGCCATGTCGGCGCCTACGAGGCCTGCGTCGGGATGCTGGCGCCCTTCGACGCCCGGCTGGAACAGGCCGACTATCCCGCCTCCCTGCGCGCCAAGACCTTCTACAGCGGCGGCCTGTGCACCAGCCTCGACCGCGTCCTCGACCGGGCCGAAGCGCGGGCCAAGCTCGGCCTCGACCCGCAGCGCGAGATCATCGTCGCGGTGACCGGCGGCGGCGGCAGCGGCACCCCCTACGCGCCGCTCACCGTGGCGGCGCGCGCCGAGCCCGACGCCCTGTGGCTCACGCTCGGGCCGACCCACCGGGAGGGCCACGAGACCGATTTCGCCAACCTGCGCGAGCTGGGCTGGGTGCCCTCCGTGACCGACTACCTCGCGGCCGCCGACATCGTGATCGCCTCGGCGGGCGACAACACGGTCCACGAGGTCGCCCGGGTCGGCGGCCGCCTGATCGTGATGCCGGAATGGCGCTACTTCGCCGAGCAGACCCGCAAGGCCGAAGCCCTGGTCCGCCTCGGCGCCGCCGTCCAGGCCCCCGTCTGGCCCGGCGATCTCCAGGGCTGGCGCGACCTCCTGGCCCGCGCCCGGACGCTCGACGGCGCCGAGCTGCGCGGCCTCTATGCCCCGGACGCCGCCCGGCGCGCCGCCGGCTGGCTCGAAGGCCTGACCGACGAGCTCTGGCAGAGCGCCGCGGAGCCCGGCCTGCTGCGCGTCGTCGCGGCCGGTTGATCGCCCGCCCCTACCCCGTCAGCCACCAGCCGGAGCCCGACCGTCGCATGTCCACCGTTTCCGTCGTGACCCTGGCCAAGGGCCGGCCGGCGCATCTGCGCAACGTGCTGCGCGGCCTGGAGCGCCAGACGCAGGCCCCCGCCGAGTTCATCGTCGCGGTCATGCAGGACGAGCCCTACGACCTGCCCGAGACGTCGTTTCCGGTCCGCCAGATCCGGGTTCCCGGCCGCGAGCTGCCGCTGGCGGCCGCGCGCAACCGCGGCGTGGACGCCGCCACCGGCGCGGGCATCGTCTTCCTGGACGTCGACTGCATCCCGGCCCCCGACCTCGTCGCCGACTATGCGCGCGGGCTCGCCGAGCTCGACGGCCTGCTGATGGGCGAGGTGCTGCACCTGCCCGAGCACGCCACCGCGGGCGCCTGGCGCTACGCCGACCTCGCGGCGAGCGCGGAGCGGCATTCCGACCGCCGCGGGCCTCCGGCCTCCGGCATCGAAGTGTGCAACGATTACCGGTGCTTCTGGTCGCTCAACTTCGCGATCCGGCGGGACACCTTCCTGGCGCTCGGCGGCTTCGACGAGCGCTATACCGGCTATGGCGGCGAGGACACCGATTTCGGCAAGATCCTCGACCAGAGCGGCACCCCGATCGCCTGGATCAAGGGCGCGCTGGCCTATCACCAGTACCACCCGCACCACATGCCGCCGATCCACCACCTCGACAGCGTCGTACGCAACGCCGAGCTGTTCGAGGCCAAATGGGGCTACCGGACCATGGGCCACTGGCTCTACGCGTTCCGGGTCATGGGGCTGATCGACGACACCCCCGACCAGCCGATCCGGATCCTGCGCCGGCCCGACGCCGACGACCTCGCGCTGACCGGGCAGCAGAGCCACCAGCCCTACACCAACTCCGCCTCCGTCATCCGGTATCTGGAATCCCGGGTCGGCGCGGCGGCGACCGCGTGAGGATCGCGCTCCTCGCCCATATCCGCCACCCGGTCGCGCCGCCCTTCACGGGGGGCATGGAGGCCCATAGCTGGCACCTCGCCGAGGGACTGATGGCCCGCGGCCACGACGTCGTGCTGTTCGCCGCCGGCGACAGCGATCCGCGCTTCGCGATCGACGCCGTGGTGCCGGAGCATCACGAGCGCCGCTTCCCGGGCCTGGAGCATCGCGGCGATCCGGGGCTGCGGGCCTACGTCGATGACGGCTACGCCGCCGCCTGCGACCGGATCGCGGCGGGCGGGTTCGACGTGCTGCACAACAACAGCCTGAGCCGGCTGCCCCTGGAGCGCCGGCGGACCGCGCGGGTCCCCACCGTCACCTCCCTGCACGTGCCACCCTACGACGCCCTGCGCGGCTTCGTGCACGACAGCCCCGCGCCCGGCCACCGGATCACCGTGACCTCCCGGGCGCAGCTGCAGGCCTGGTGGCCGGAGGGCGCCCCGCCGGAGGCGGCGGTGCTCCATAACGGCGTCGATCCCGCCGCCTGGCCGTTCCGGGACCGGGGCGACGGCAGCGCCGCCTGGTTCGGGCGGCTGGCGGCGATCAAGGGCGCGCATTGCGCCATCGCGGCGGCAAAACGCGCCGGCATCGCGCTGAGCCTGTACGGCCCGATCGAGGAGCCGGATTACTGGGCGGAGCGGATCGCCCCGGAACTCGGCGGCCCGATCCGCTACGGCGGCCATCTCGACGGCCGGGCGCTCGCCGCCGAGATCGGCCGCGCCTCGGTGTTCCTGTTCACCCCGTGCTGGGACGAGCCGTTCGGGCTGGTGGCGATCGAGGCGATGGCCTGCGGCCTGCCGGTGGCGGGCCTCGCCAACGGCGCCGCCCGGGAGGTGGTCGGCGAGGCCGGATGCCTCGTGGAGCCCGGGGACGCGGCCGCCCTGGCCGGGGCGATCGGCACGGCGCTCGCGATCCCGCGCCCGGTGCCGCGGGATCGGGTCCGGCGCCTGTTCAGCCGCGACCGCTGGCTCGATGCCTGCGAGGCTTTGTACCGGCAGGCCCGGGCCGGGCTCTAGGGCCGGCCCTGCGCGTCGGCCGGGCGCCAGCGGTCGAGCTCCCGGTCGATCGCGCCCTCGGTGCCGCGCAGGAACTCCGCCGCCGGCAGGCCGGGGGCGAGGGCCGCGAGGTAGCTCACCACGATGGTGCCGGCCCGGGTGGCCGCGCCGCGGGGCCAGAACAGGCCCGAATTAACCGCCACCGGCACAACCGGCAGGCGCAGCCGGCCGTAGAGCAGCTCGACGCCGCGCTTGAATTGCAGCGGATCCCCGGCCCGGCCCCGTGTGCCCTCCGGGAAGATCAGCACCGAGCGCCCCGCCGCCACCGCCGCCTGGCTGCCCTCGATGATCGCCCGCAGGGCCTGGGTGCCGTTGGCGCGGTCGATCACGATCATCGGCGAGCGCCGCAGGAACCAGCCGACCACCGGGATCGCGAGCAATTCGCGTTTGGCCACGATCGCCACGTCGGGGACCAGCACCAGGAAGGCCAGCGTCTCCCAGGTCGATTGGTGGTTGGCCACGAGCAGGCAGGGCTCGTTCGGAATGTGCTCGCGCCCCTCCTCGACGTAGCGCAGCCCGACGATGCGGTGCAGGCCGGCCAGGACCCCGCGCGCCCAGAGCCGCGCCGCCGTGCGGACCGGCCGGGCCGGCGCCCCGGCGAGCGCCAGGACGACGAGCGGCACCAGGAACAGGGCCGTCCAGGCGGTCCAGTAGGCGACGAACAGGAGGGAGCGGGTCTGCGTCAAGATCGGGATTCACGTCGGGCCCCGGAACGGGGCGGATCCCCGGCATAGCGCCTCGCGGATCGGGGTGCACGGCAATTCAGAACGGCGCGAGAGCCGCAGCCGCCGTCCGCGGCGGTGTTTGTGCGGGTCGGCGCGGGGGTGACACCGGCCGGGCCCCGTAACGGCCTGCCCCGACCTTGAGAACAGCCGCCGCCCTGCTGCGTTATCGGAAGGTCCGGCGAGCGGGCGCGGGCGCGAAGGAGACCAGGTTGGACAGGGTGACGGGGCGTGCGGATGACGGGGGCGCTCTGTCGGACCATCGGGCGACCGGGCCGGTTTCCATCGCGGGCGGCGCGACCGGCGCGCTCATGCGGGCGTTCGACTGGTCGTCCTCGCCCCTCGGCCCGCCCGAAGGCTGGCCTCAGTGGCTGCGTGCCGCCGTCAGCCTGATGCAGGGCACCGGCTTCCCGATGTTCGTGGCCGCCGGGCCGGAACTGAGGTTCCTCTACAACGACGCCTACACGGACGTGCTCGGCAGCAAGCACCCGGCCGCGATGGGCGCGCGCTTCCCGGAGGTCTGGGCGGAGATCTGGCCGGACATCGCGCCCCTGGTCGCGGCGGCGATGTCCGGCACGGCGAGCTGGGTCGAGAACCTGCCGCTGGTCATGAACCGCCACGGCTATCCCGAGGAGGCCTGGTTCACCTTCTCCTACGCGCCGCTCCGGGACGAGGCCGGCGCGATCGTCGGCCTGTTCTGCACCTGCACGGAGACGACCGCGCGGATGCGGGCCGAGACCGCGCTTCGGGAGAGCGAGGCGCGGTTCCGCAACATGGCCGACCATGCCCCGGTGATGATGTGGGTGACCGGCGCCGACGGGGGCTGCACCTACCTCAACCGCCGCTGGTACGCGTATACCGGCCAGACCGAGGCGGAGAGCCTCGGCCTCGGCTGGCTCGACGCGGTCCACCCGGACGACCGGGATTCGTCGGCCCAGACGTTCCTGGACGCCAATGCCCGGCACGGGCCGTTCCAGGTCGAGTACCGCCTGCGCGGCGCCGACGGCCGCTATCGCTGGTTCATCGACGCGGCCCAGCCCCGCCGCGGCGAGGATGGCGGCTTCCGCGGCTATATCGGCTCGGTCACCGACATCCACGACCGCAAGGCCGCCGAGGAGCGCCTGGTCGAGACCACGCGCCGGCTCGACGCGATCCTCAACAACACCTCGCAGGCGATCTTCCTGATGGATGAGCGCCAGCACTGCAGCTACATGAACCGCGCCGCCGAGACCCTCACCGGCTTCGCCCTGGAGGAGACCGAGGGCCGCGCCCTGCACGACGTCGTCCACCACACGCGGCCGGACGGATCGCCCTACCCGCTCTGCGAATGCCCGATCGACCAGGCCTTCCCGGAGAACGAGCGCGAGCAGGGCGAGGAGGTCTTCGTCCACAAGGACGGCTCCTTCTACCCGGTCGGCTTCACCGCGAGCCCGATCCGGAACGAGCGCGGCGAGCCGATCGGCACCGTCATCGAGGCCCGCAACATCGAGGAGGAGCTGCGCGCCAAGGCCGCCCTGGAGGCGTTCAACGCCACCCTGGAGCGGCGCGTCGAGGAGGAGGCCGCCCGGCGCGAGAAGGTCGAGGAGGCCCTGCGGCAATCGCAGAAGATGGAGGCGGTCGGGCAATTGACCGGCGGCATCGCCCACGACTTCAACAACCTGCTCACCGGCATCTCGGGCAGCCTGGAACTCCTCCAGACGCGCATGAGCCAGGGCCGGATGACCGACCTCGACCGCTACATGACCGCCGCCCAGGGCGCGGCCAAGCGGGCGGCGGCGCTGACCCACCGCCTGCTCGCCTTCTCGCGCCGCCAGACCCTCGACCCCAAGCCCACCGACGTGAACGCCCTTGTCCACGGCATGGAGGAGCTGGTTCGCCGGACCGTCGGCCCGTCGATTCATATCGAGGTGGTCGGCTCGGTCGGTCTCTGGCCCGCGCTGGTCGATCCCGGCCAGCTCGAGAACGGGCTCCTGAACCTGTGCATCAACGCCCGCGACGCCATGCCGGAGGGCGGGCGCATCACCATCGAGACCGCCAACCGCTGGCTCGACGACCGCGCCGCCCGGGAGCGCGACCTGCCGCATGGCCAGTACCTGTCGCTCTGCGTCAGCGATACCGGCACCGGCATGCCTCCGGAGGTGATCGCCAAGGCCTTCGATCCGTTCTTCACCACCAAGCCCATCGGCCAGGGCACCGGGCTCGGCCTGTCGATGATCTACGGCTTCGCCCGGCAATCGGGCGGCCAGGTGCGGATCTATTCCGAGGTCGGACGGGGGACGACCGTGTGCCTCTACCTGCCCCGCTTCCACGGCGACATCTCCGCCGGGGTGGCGCTGCCGGACCCCGCGGCGGCGCCCCGGGCCGAGCAGGGCGAGACGGTGCTGGTCATCGACGACGAGCCGTCCGTGCGCATGCTGGTGACCGAGATCCTGGAGGATCTCGGCTACACGGCGATCGAAGCCGCCGATGGCCCGTCCGGGCTGAAGGTCCTGCAATCGGACGTGCGGATCGACCTGCTGATCACCGATGTCGGCCTGCCCGGCGGGATGAACGGCCGGCAGGTTGCCGATGCCGCCCGCGAAACCCGTCCGGGGCTCAAGGTGTTGTTCATTACCGGCTATGCCGAGAACGCCGCGGTGGGCAACGGCTACCTGGATGACGGCATGCAGGTGCTCACCAAGCCCTTCGTGATCGAGGCCCTGGCCGCGCGCATCCGGGACATGATCGAGGGATGAGGTCCGCGCGCCGTCCTGCGGCGCACGGGCGCCTCACGCCTGCGGCGCCGGCGGCACTGACAAGGCGGGGCACGGTCGCTACCGTGCGCGCGGCACCGGGGACGCGTGGGACCGCGGGGGAGCGTAGGGCAAGCCGATGACCGATACCGACACGGCCCCGGCGCCGCGGATCTCGACGGGTGTTCCCGGCCTGGACGACATCCTGTGCGGCGGGCTGACGCCGAGCCGGCTCTACCTGCTGGAGGGCACGCCCGGCGCCGGCAAGACCACCCTGGCGCTCCAGTTCCTGCGCGAAGGCGCGGCAAGGGGCGAGGCGACGCTCTACGTCACCCTGTCCGAGACGAGCCAGGAACTCCGGTCGTCCGCCGCGACCCATGGCTGGTCGCTGGACGACATCGAGGTCTACGAGCTCGTCAACGAGATGGGGCTCGATCCCGACAGCGAGCAATCGATCCTCCACCCGTCCGAGATCGAGCTCGGCGAGACCGTCCGCGAGGTGATCGCCCGGGTCGAGGCGCTGAAGCCCGAGCGGGTCGTGTTCGATTCGCTCTCGGAGCTGCGCCTGCTCGCCCAGAACCCGCTGCGCTACCGCCGGCAGATCCTGGCGCTCAAGCAGTTCTTCGCCAAGCGCGCCTGCACCGTGCTGATGCTCGATGACCGCACCTCGGAGACCGGCGACCTGCAGCTCCACAGCATCGCCCACGGGGTGATCTCGCTGGAGCAGGCGCTGCGCGAGTTCGGATCCGAGCGGCGCCGGCTGCGCATCGTCAAGATGCGCGGCATCAAGTACCGGGGCGGCTACCACGATTTCTCGCTGGAGACCGGGGGCATCCGGGTCTTCCCGCGCCTGATCGCCGCCGAGCATCACACCGCCTTCGACCCCCAGGCGCGCTCCACCGGCACGGATACGCTCGACCTGCTGCTCGGCGGCGGATTGGTGCCCGGCACCAACACCCTGCTGCTGGGCCCATCGGGTGTCGGCAAGACGACCATGGCGATCCGCTGCATGCTGGCTGCCCTGGAGCGCGGCGAGGCGGCGACCTACTACCTGTTCGACGAGGGCCTCGCGACCCTGCTCAGCCGGGCCGCCATCCTGGGCATGGATTTGTCCCCGCATCTCGAGAGCGGGCGCCTGACGATCACGCAGATCGACCCGGCCGAGCTCTCGCCCGGGGAATTCTCCAGCATGCTCCGGCAGGCCGTGCAGGCGCGCGGCTGCAGCTTCGTCGGGCTCGACAGCCTGAACGCCTACCTGCACGCGATGCCGGGCGAGGAGTTCCTCATTCTGCAGATGCACGAGATGCTGAGCTACCTGAACCAGCAGGGCGTCACGACGCTGCTGGTCCTGGGGCAGCACGGGGTGATCGGCGAGGTCCGCACCGATATCGACCTCAGCTATCTCAGCGACGCGATCCTGCTGTTCCGGTTTTTCGAGGCCAAGGGCGAGGTCCGCACCGCGTTGTCCGTGGTGAAGAGCCGGGTCAACGCGCATGAGCACACCATCCGCGAGATGAAGCTGTCGGCCCAGGGGATCCAGGTCGGCGAAGCCCTGACCGATTTCGAGGGTGTGCTGACCGGCCTGCCCTCCTACCGCGGCGCAAAGGCGATGCTGACCGGCGACGTCGCCGGCGGCGAGCGGTGACGGTTTCAGCGCCGGAGGAGGCGCGCGTCCTGATCCTGGCGCCGCGGGGGCGCGACGCCGCGGTGGCCGATCAGGTGCTGGCCCGGGCCGGCACGCAGGCTGTCATCTGCCCAGACCTGGACGGCTGGCTGGACGCCCTCCGGGCCGGGGCCGGGGCCGCCCTGGTCACCGAGGAGGCGCTCGGGGGCGGGGAGCCGACGGCCCTGTTCGCCTGGCTCGAGGCGCAGCCCGCCTGGTCGGACTTCCCCTTCATCGTGCTGGCGACCCGCCAGCACGGGCACCGCTCCCGGCAGGCGTCGCAGCTGCTGGCCAAGCTCGGCAACGTCGTCCTGCTGGAGCGCCCGATCAACGCCGAGACGCTGGTCAGCGCCACGGCCGCCGCCCTGCGGGCGCGCCGCCGCCAGTACCAGGCGCGCGAGCGCCTGCAGGAGCGCGAGCGCGACCGGGAACAGCTCCGCCTCGCCAACGAGGGGCTGGAGCGGCGCGTCTCCGAGCGGACCCAGGAGGTCGAGACCGCCCGCGAGACCCTCGCCTTCGCCCTTGACGCCGCCGGGATGGGATCCTGGGATCTCGATTACGGCACCGGCGCGTCTCGGCGCTCGCCCCGCTTCGACGCGGTGTTCGGCTACGACACGCCACAAGCGTTCTGGAGCCGGGAGACCTTCCTGGCCCATGTCGTCGACGAGGATCGCGCGGGTGTCGACCGGGCCTTCGCGAGCGTCGTCCAGACTGGCCGGCTCGACCTTGAATGCCGCATCCGCCGGGCTGACGGGGCGGTGCGCTGGATCGCCCTGCGGGGTCAGGTCAAGTACGACGAGGCCGGCAACGCGACCCGGATGGCCGGCATCCTGATGGACCGCACCGACCAGCACGTCACCGAGGAGGCCCTGCGCCAGGCCCAGAAGATGGAGGCGATCGGGCAGCTCACCGGCGGCGTCGCCCACGACTTCAACAACCTGCTCACCGTCATCGTCGGTGGCCTCGACATGGTGCTGCGGCGGCCGGAGCAGGTCGACCGGGTGAAGCGTCTCGCGGAGGCCGCCATGGGCGCGGCCCGGCGCGGCGAGCAGCTGACCCAGCAGCTCCTCGCCTTCTCGCGCCGCCAGATGCTGCGGCCCCAGACGCTCAATCCCAATCGCCTGCTCCTCGACTTCAAGCCCCTGGCGGAGCGCGCCGCCGGCGGCGCGGTCGAGCTCGCCTTCGACCTCGACCCGGCTCTCGATCCGATCCGGATCGATCCGGCCCAGTTCGAGGCCGCGGTGCTGAACCTGATCGTCAACGCCCGCGACGCCATGGAGGGCCGGCCGGGCCATACCCGGATCGCGGTGACGAGCCGCAACGTCCATCTCGGCACCGGCGCGGTGGCCGAGAAGGGCGTGGCGCCCGGCCCCTACGTGCTGGTCTCGGTGACCGATACCGGCGCCGGCATCCCGCCCGACAAGCTCCAGCGGGTGTTCGAGCCGTTCTTTACCACCAAGGAGGTCGGCAAGGGGACGGGGCTCGGGTTGAGCCAGGTCTACGGCTTCACCCGCAGCGCCAACGGCTTCGTCGACATCGCCTCCGAGGTCGGGGCCGGCACCACCGTGAACCTGTATTTCCCCCGCTCCACCGACCCGGCCGGCGAGGAGACCGGGGCTGGCGCCCTGCGCACCATCCCGCTGCGCCGCGCCGGCGAGGGCGAGACCGTGCTGCTGGTCGAGGATGACGAGCAGGTGCTCGGCATGGCCGTGGAGAGCCTGGAGGAGCTGCGCTACCGGGTGATCGTCGCCCGCAACGCCGCTGAGGCGCTGGCACATCTCCGGGACGTGGAGCGGATCGACATCCTGTTCTCGGACGTGGTCATGCCCGGCGGCATGAACGGCTCGCAGCTCGCCGCCGAGGCCCAGCGGGTGCGCCCCGGGATCAAGGTGCTGCTCACCTCGGGCTACGTCGCCAATCTCGACGAGGGCCAAATGATCGGCCACGGCGAATTGCCGGTCCTGAACAAGCCCTACCGCCGCGACGAGCTCGCCCGCTCCCTGCGCCTCGTGCTCGGCGGCGAGAGCCGCTGAGCCCCGAGCACGAAAAACCCGGCTCGCGTTAGCGAACCGGGTTTTTGATGGATGGTATCGTCGAGAAGTATTTGGTTGCGGGGACAGGATTTGAACCTGTGACCTTCAGGTTATGAGCCTGACGAGCTACCGGGCTGCTCCACCCCGCGCCAAGGTTGTGCGGCTGGTCCGGGTGGCTGATCGCCTGTGGGGGCGGGCTCCGGGGCCGTCGCGCTGATCGTGATCGAGGGGATGTTGATTTGCGTTGTGCGGGTCTGGCGGCGACCGACTCTCCCGTGCCTTGAGACACAGTACCATGGGCGCTGGCGTGTTTAACGGCCGAGTTCGAGATGGGATCGGGTTCTGGGCACGCCGCTCAAGCCACCAGACCGGCGCAACGCAATTCTTTTGGCACTTGGCGGCGCAGGGTGCTGCGACGTCAGGTGTTTTGT
>QGQJ01000840.1:0-15912 GCA_003206725.1 Blastomyces emzantsi
AACAAGAGATTCGGGAGGAGGAGGGGGTGGTGTAGGAGGTCGTTCTAACGGTTCCGGCGGTGGACCGCAAGGTCTATTTTCAGCGATCGAATCCATGTTAAAAGGCAAATCACAGATGCTCCTCCATGAAATAAAGACCTGGTGAAGTAAATCGTTCGCGTTTGGTCGCCGAATGGAGCTCTATGGGAAGACCATCAGTTGGCTTATAAATATATTAGTCAGCGCAACACATCTTCGGGCGGATAAGAAACGAGGCAGGAGGAGCAAATCGGTGAATTGCAATCATTTTAATTATTCAACGTAGTTAAAACTAATATTCTACATTTCTAACTATGGTGCGAAATGTGGAATTGCCCTCCCTTCACAGAGTTCAGCATCGCGCCATGTTTAGAAATCAACCAGCATAAAAGAAAAAAAGTAAGAAACGCATAAAAAAACAAGATACGAATAGTAAAATACATCCGCCTCCATTCAATCATTGAAACGGAGAGCATCCTTAAACAGAAACAATAGAGCGGGTACCCGAAAGCTGACCATGTCATGCCACCCGGTACATTATTTAAATCCATTAATCGTTTCCCTACAACTCGCTATCAACAGAAATTGCCTCCGAGCCCATGGTCTAAACAGCTGAATAGAGAATTTGTTCCGCAATATCTTTTACCAATAAAATGGAGAGAAACGGGAACGAATGTGCCAGGCAGAAACCAAATCTGAAATGATAATAACACAAGAAAATCGCACCACTTGCGCCGGGGCCTATTGAAGCTAGCAACAGAAAACCGAGAAAATTCTTAAACGAGGCGGGTTATGGGTGTTATACACCCCCATTAGATGAAATAGGTCTCTCGGTTGGTTGCTGATGCTGTTTGGCTTGCGCGGCCTGAGCTTGCTGGTTGATTGGTTCCGTGGCCGGTGGGGGTTGGCTTCCATTTGAGTTGGTTGTAGCTTTATTAACTTGGATATCCTTGTCGGCCAATGGTTTCATCAATGCCTGAACGGACTGGGGTCCATTGACCTCGCGGTCGAGAGTCATATACTCCTTTGCGGATTCATTCGAGCCTCGTTCTAACAAATATAACATATAAAGTTGGACAAGTTCTTTTACAACCGCAGGCTGTAGGGTGCTCTTCGATCGAATCTCGCTCAACACTTGCTTAATTCGCTGATATTGTACATCCTCGGTTTCTGCACTGGTAGGTTGTTCAAGTTCAAACATAAGATAGTTTGTCCAGAATGGACGACTATCTGGGTACCACTGCTGGTTTTTCTGGAATACTTGGCGGGCATCATCCGGGGATCCCTTAATCTTCCACAGCAATTTCGCCCATTCTGCCACAAACGCCGCTTTAGCCTGGATGTCGCAGTGTGGTGTGTCAAGTTGAGATTTATAAATCTCTATCGCGGCGTCCAGGCCTCCATGGCGACGTGATAAGTTCGCAAGCGACACAATAGTTTCAATGTGGCCAGGAAGTGGCACCAAAATCGCGGAATGAATATCTTTGGCAACGTCCACGCGCCCGGATAACTCTTCGAAATATGCATAATGAAGTCTGACCTCAGGTCGTGAAATGGGAACATATAATGTGCTGGCACGCTGGTATATATTCCGGACTTCTTCTTCCTTGCCTTCTTGAGCTAGCATCCACCTAGCATATCGAAGCCAGAATTCGTCATAATGTGCACATGTAACGAGACACCGCTCGTACAAAAATTGAATTCTCGAAAACGAGCCGTCAGTTTCTTCGAAGTCAAGGTACTTCCTCCAGTTAGACAGCTGAGCTTCGTCTAGCTCCGTTACGTGAAAATAAGGTCGCTTTATTTCGGATTCATATGTCCATCTTTTGGTGGTTTCCGTTTGCGTTCTCGAAAAGATTTCCAAATGGTAGCTGTCAATCCGAAGGCGGAGATCTCTTTCTATCTCTGCCTCACTCTTCGACCCTGGTGGGATGCCAGCTGCTGCACCGTCCACTTCTGCACGAAATTGGCTTAATAGCTCGGGCGGAACTAACTCAGAGACGGGGCGGGTTTGAGCCATCTGGCGATAACGCTCAAAGTATCTTGCGTACTGATGCATGGGAATTTCAATCACATTCGTCAATATAGCGAAAATCTTTTCATGAGCTTCAAGACGTTCTTCAAATTCGATGTACTTGTCCCAGAACGGATGAGCTAGGAAATCCAACCCCACGCAGCTGGCGCCCCTATCAAAAAGTCTGTTTCCATTTATGTCAGCTAATTATTCAATACAGTGGAGGGAAAGGGATGGAAAGGAGAGGGAGAAATGAGGGAGTGTGAAGGATGGCAAACATGGCATATGCAATAAGTCTTCAGTGAAATGCCCAACTGGGTCAAGGTCAACGGAGAATGGTATTTCATCGTGCGGCAAATAGATAGAAGGATCCCCGAACAAGGTCATTGTTGTGCGAAGGAAAAACAAGAGCCTGAAACTCAAGGGTGAGAAGAAGTTTCAAGGGGGAGCCTGGGTAGCAGATGACTATCTCACCCATCAAGGAACTTTTGTTGATGATACTAATCTGCACCTCTTGTCCTCGCGATCACAACAATATCCGCGCTGTGTCGGTATAGTTATGGGGAAGGAAACCAACACGCCCATACTTACTCTCGAATAATGTCCGCATCGTGGGAAGTTTCGACTTTGAAAGCGCAGTAGTTGGTCCATAGATCTACGGAATTCGTAATGCTTGCAACACCCCGTTCATAAACCTGCCAAATCAAATCATTATTTCCGATTCATGTAATATAATTTGGATGTAGGATCCAGAAAAAATAAGGAAAAAATAAGGAAAGATTAAGGAAATGTGCAACATACCATTTCTGCAGCTTCTGTCCCCGCAATTGAAAACTCCAAATCGGCATACTTTTTCCAGTATCCGAACAGCAGTGGAAACTTGGCCAGAAACCGATCGTATACACCTCTCGTAGCTGTGATAGCCTGGGGGTTAGAATTGCGATTGATTCCCCCTTCCTGCCCCTCCGCGGCGCGAATCAACTTCTCCCAGTTTTCGAAATTGTCAGGATCTTCCAGCTACAGCAACGAAAAAAAAAGTTAGTGTCTATGTTCGCGACTTAAAACGCGCACTTCAACGACAAACGACTCACCACCTCCGCGTGCAGCTTTTTCAATTCCGTATTCTCTTCCTCCGTGCCACCGAATATCACTTCAGCCATATCGACGACTGGTCAGGCTATAGGCCCGAGAAACTTATATCGAGGTCTATAGCGGTCTAAAAAGTACTTGAATAGGCACTCGGGGCTTGATAACGGGTTGTTGATAGATAGATGAAAGGATGATTGAAGGGATTATGCGGGAGGATCAGAGAGCAACGAGGCTTTGGGTCGCAGAAAGCAGATTTATTGTAGCACAAGAGGTTTGGAGGCTTGGCGGCCTATTAATCTCGCCGGGAAGACGTATTGTTACTGAATCAATACGGGCCTTGTTGTTCTTTTAAGCGGCAACTTCCCCGCCCAGCCACAATTAAATACCGAAATATTACCAAGGTTAGACAGTGAGAATATCACGTGCTTGTATCTATCCCAAAACAGTTTAGTTCCTAAATCTAACACGTGACCAATCTTCACGTTCAAGAATTCTCTCCAATATCACTTTTAAACGGCGACAACACGCACCTCAGCAACCCGTCAACATCCTAAGGCTAAGAAAGGGGGTCACTGAGCCAGTATATAGCTCCAATGGCTACTAAACAGGCCGCCGCAGGCATGTTGGAGAACCTCCCTGTCCGGCTCCGCAATTTCTTCGCCCGCTACCCGCCGCAAATATACTCCGCAAATGCCCTGGGAGCACCAAAACTACCAGAGGGTGTCGAAGCCCCGGCTCCAGCTCCAAGTCCCTATACGCCATCCCGCTCCTCGAAAGCTTCCAAAAGGGACCAATCCGCCTTCTCAATGTCACAGGCTTTCCTCCGCTCCGATCCAGAACACCCGAACCCATTCCTTCCATACAAGAACCCCGAAACAGGGCGATGGCGGGGCGCCATGATTTCCCTCCGACGGCAGAACGAATTGGTCAAATTGGCTGCGCAATATGGAGTTGAGGAGCTATTACCGCCCAGCCGCAAGTCGACGGTATATAAGGAGACGAAGGTTGTTGAGAAGGGATTGAGAATCCGCGGTACCGGTATTGGTCAGAAGGTTAAGGGTCATAAATGGGAACGGACGTTGGAGGTGCGGTTGGAGGATCGGAAGAAGGCCATGATGGGTATGCCGGAGATGATCAGGATGTGGAAACAGGTATGTTCTTGCTTTCTTGCCCCAGCTTGCTCTCAGTTGTTGACTTCACGGGGGCTTGTGGCTAACTGATCTTTACAGCGGGGTCACGGAAGAGGGTGGAAGAAGTACCCGCGGAAGTAAAGGGTTGTCTCAAGGGTCGTGGGAGTTTATTATGTTTTCTATGTCTATTTTGGCTTTACTTTGTTCCTTGTCAAATTTTCTCTTGTATGAGTATGGGTGCGGCGACTGGGTATTATTGTATATGTATATTTCTGGTTTTTTCATCATCTTTTCCAATTTTTCTCTTACGCTTTGATATATATTAGCTACTTTTAGAAATAGAAAACAACATCTTATGTTCGGAATATCCCGCGGATGATGCCAAACTAAAAAAATTTCCTCTCTGTTGCTTGTCGGAGCTTGGTCTCTGGGTTAGCTGTGAAATATTAATGAACGTATATATAAATTATGTCTCCTAGGCGGAAAAAGCGTCAGAAAAGTAGCGAGGGATCTGGGAACATGGCCATTATATCAATCCTACGCAGCTTTCATTATATACATTCCTTACATATACTCATATCTAAAGCCAATATAAATAGGATATAAATCACGACGTTTCTTCATAAAACGGCTCAACAACCTGACCACTCCTTATCATAATCTTTCCCTCGTCTGAGCCATCCCAAGGATCATCAGGCGAAAGGCAAGCATGTCTTCCAAATATAACCTTGCCACCAATTTTCCTCGTCTTCGCCAGGGTCGAGAACGGTTCTTCGCTCCTGACAGCTGTGAATTGATCTACACAGACCATCTGGCAGCGCTGACATGAGCCCAGGACGTCAAATTTGTGAGACCCAATGCGGAACCCTATCCATCTATCCTCGACGTACGGCTGCTCGGCCAGTAACGTTGGCGGTGAAAACATAGTGCCAGGGGTACCGTTATTATTGTCTCCATTCCTGTTATTCAGTACCAGAGCGGGGTTCTCTACGACAATGATGTTTGCTCGAAATACATCAGCGGCGACCGCTCTCGTAGTCTTGGATGCGGATTTCCCGAGCGACTTAATAGTTTCGTTGAGTTTATTGACACTAGACCTGGAGATCAGTAGCATGGGGCTTTCGTTTGACAGGCGAATGGGATTTTTGTATAGTTCGGACGAAGGCGTGGATTGGGGGAAAGCGCCTGGCATGCTGTTGGAGGGCGATATGGATTCTGGGGGGTGGTAACGTGGTTGGGATTTCGAGTATCGGACGGATGAATTCGCAGGAAACCTAGCAAGTGTGCATGGGACTTCCAGGAACTCTGAGAAGAATTTTGAAACGACCGGCGACGAATATACCTGTACTGTTACCCTATCACCGCACACCATGGAGGACTTCTTCATGGAATTTTCACAGAGTTCAGCCGTCGAGATGTCGACCGATTGGCCCGATAAAGGCAGCTCTATGAATTTATTGTCAGTCCCTGGCATCCCGCGTGAAATCTGTAGGACTCCCCGGTCAAGATCAATGACGGGGCGGATAAGAGCCATTCGAGGATATCTTTTCTGGTTGAGAGCCACCCCCGTGCCTTGGTGCATTAGACACCATTCTCTATCCCATGCGAGTCCCTCCGGTTTAATCTCCCACTCCTTGCCATCGGGGACTATAAATGCCCCGCAGCTTTTTATCGGATACACGCAGAGCTTGTCAATATAAAAGCTAGAAGCTGAGGGCTTCTTGGATTGCGTAACAACTTGAGGTGTGGCAAAGGTGCTCGAATTGGATTTGTCCACATAAAATTCATCAATGAATTCCAGAAATCGGTTAACATCGCCGATAGAGCTCATAGCACCAAGGCTAACTCTTAGACCTCCGGTTGGTTTGCCTTCGATAACATCGTTGTCATCTCCACAACGCTGACCCGCATTATAATTTCGTTTCATTTCCTCAGCTTTCAGTCCAAGGTGGTATGTCATCCCACCTGGATTGCACAATGTCCCGGACCGAATTTGAATATTCTTCACCGCAGCGAGTTTCTCAACTTCTGATTTCCCAACCCATTCACCGTTGCTATTCCTCATGTTGAATGAAACAATAGGGCCCTGGGTAGCCCGGTCATCGTAGCTAGATGTCTTGTGTTTATACATCTCACAAACAACGGCTCCGTTGGCGTGCCTTTTGGCTACCAAACTATCATACAGCGTCTTGGCTAACAAGCCAGCGTGGAGAGAGATATTCTCCATAGATCCGTAAAGGCGTTCGTGTACGTCGAAAGCTGAATGCAAAGCTATAATGTTGTGGAAAGGTAAGGTTCCATCCTCAAGTTGATCGTGGATAGAAATCGATTTCTTCGCATGCCACTGATCTTCAAGACTCGTCACCATACCAACTGTGCCTCCTCCAAAGTACCTTCGCCTGTCGAAAATATCATGAGAGCCCTTGCGTACGATAAGAGCGCCGAGATCCGGAAATCCAAAAATTTTATAGAAGCTTAGGACGGTAAAATCAGGGGCAGAATCCGCATCGCTAAGATCTAGCGGCGAGGTTGAGACGAGCGATGCAGCGTCCAAAAGAGAGTAGATGTTACAAGCCCGGAGCTTGTGGCACCAGTCAAGAGGTAGGCGACGGCCATTCATATTCGATTGAGCCGGGTACGCGAACAGAGTAGGAACAGATGTCCGCCTTCGCATCTGTGACGCGCGTTGACGAGATATCCACTGTTCAACTTCCTCGTCGTCCGCGAAACACTTCCGCCCTCTTGCTGCCAGTTCTCTCACTCCAACCAGACTCGTATGTGCATCCCGATGATACCCGTACCAAAACCCGTTCTCATCATAGTCTCTCAGGGTATCCGCAACCAGTTTGATCCCAGCGGTTGCATTTGCGACAAACACAACATCGAAATCATCGGGGCTGGCTCTAAAGAAGCGGAGAACTCGTAACCTGGCATCTTCCACGCGCCGTGTAGAGAGTTGTGAAGACGAAGATGCCGAATGGGGATTTCCAAAAAGATTCGCCTTCATTTCTTGTGAAAATGCATCAATGAGGGATGCTGCATAGATTGTTGTTCCCGCATGGTCCAAATAGGTTGTTTCTAGAGCAACGGCCAGCTGTACGTTAGTTGGAGCAAAGAATGGGAAACACGAAATGAATAAAAGTTCCCCCCAAGGATTTTGTTTGAGAAACTAATCGATATATGCATCTAAAGGAAAACTGGTATATCAAAAACCTACCTTTGAGAGCGGGGTATTCTCGTTCTCTAATATCTTCAATCCGATCTGTATAGAGGGAGCCTTGCTGCCCGACCCGGCCTGGCTGGCCATTCGCCAGCGGACGAAGGAGTTGGCCCGTCATGATAATATCCGGGGAAGTAGCTATATGTTAACGCCATGCAAGCTCTAAAAGCAATCATCTGGTCATTTCGCAAATGAGGCTGAGTTCACTCCCCGAACGAGACATGGGATATCATCGTTTTGCCACTAGAACAGACAAGAAATAGTAGAGGTGCAGAGCAGACAGAGAAGAAAAATATTATATCAGGCGCCGACAGAATGGGCGAGTTATTAACCCCCATTATTGTTTGCCACTAAGATGTCGTCGTCGTCGTCGTCGTCGGGGTCCGACGCAGCTTGGAACTGTGGAGGCGGGGTACGGCAGCCTATGATAGTGACATTTGGGTCAAATGGGGTTTTTTGAGTTTTTCCACTGTAATTACTTAATTCCACTTCTAGAAGACACCCATCAATAGAAATTTATATAAAGATTTATCTGTTGTAGAAACATCATATTTCATTTCAATTAAGTTTAAAGAGAAAAAAAATCAAAATCAAAAAAATTAAGAAGTATCTTTTGTATGGGTTAGCGGGGCGCTGAGCACTCACTCTGCCATCCATTGGTCCTGGTCCATCTCATGCTGAACACGTGCTGAGCTGGGGCGCACTCCAAACCTTACCTATCTTGTCTACTGGTCCCATTCGGGCCTAGCTCCGGGGATTAGCTCGGATTTATAGATCTGTATTCCTCTCGGAGGACTTGATTTGAAGCTCCACCTCAAGACTTCTTGTTCCGTTTTATCAAATTGATGAATCCATAATATTTGCTGTTCATACAGTTCAGATCATCGTGATCCATCTTTAAGCTGAGAGATTCTGAAGGTGAGTGCCAAGCTTAGCTAGCGTTCAAAACTAGTTGGCCACTGACGTTCACTTGCGCCCAACAGCTTTTCCGTCATGCCCTTTTCCCGATCCCCATGGCTCAAGAGCGAAAAGGGAAACGTGCAAGCGAATGCGACGGACCTCCTGCGCTCCGGACACGTCGCCAAACGTCGATGAAAGTCCATGAAACCTCAGCTGTAGTTCCAAGCTCAACGCACTCGCGCTCGCGCTCTGATAGCCCCATCCCCCCATCGGAAGAACCTTCGCTGCTCTCAGAGGAACATTTGAATATCCCAACACAAGAGCGAAAAGAGCTTCTGGCAGAGCTTGCAGACGCCCTAGAGACTGACAAAGTGGGTGCTGCATTCTGGGCCTGCCTCCAAGTGTGTGACCTTGATCAACTTCGAGAGCTCATTCACCAAGCGAAAGCCGCTCCTAAATTCGTGTCCCTCCTTGCCCGCGAGTGCCACGCGCTCCCTCGACTTTGGAAACAACTGGTGACTCGGTCAAACTCGTCTACAGCTACATCGCCAAAGGAAAAATCAGTCAATTCTCGTGCAAGCGGTCCAACAAACCAAGCTCGTGAACGAGATAACTCCCGTTGCGTGTTCACGAAGTCGTCAATCTTCGAGGTCGCACACATATATCCGCATTGCTTGATTCGCCCTGCAACACCTCCAAATGAGCGCACCGAGGCAATCCAAAGTTTCTGGAAGGCTTTAGAATTCTTCTGGAAACCAGAACAAATTCAGCAATGGCGACAGGAAATCTTTCGCTCCCCCAACAGTCCGAACGACGCTTCTGATGCGTGTTTTAATTTGATTTGTATGCAGCCAAACATTCACATGGCTTGGACCAAAGGTCTCTTTGCACTTCGTCCGTTTGAATACAATGAAGACAAATCAAAACTTGACGTGGAATGGTACTGGCAACCCAAACAGAGCCACGGACCGTACGACCTTGTTGATCTCAGAAAATCCCCACTCTCGTCAAGGGACCTCGACGAGGTTGATGACTACAACATTGTCCTAGAGCCCACACCGAACAACTTCGCTCGGCTCAAATCTGGCCACCGGTTCACTCTGGAAACTCCTGACGCCCAACGTCTTCCTCTGCCAAGTAAGGCGTTGCTTGAGTTGCAGTGGCATTTAAATCGGATTGTTTCAATGGCTGCCGCAGGAGAAGGAGAAGATAGTGATTATGATGATTATGAAGATGAACGTCGCGCGTATACTGAGAAGTGGGTGAATCAATTACAACAACCTGTCATAAGTTCAGAACCCGATTCGTCTGCATCCAATACACCACCCACTTATTACTCGCCTCTTCCTTCTTATCTCCCCGTGTGATAGTCTCAGAGGTCGCCTAGTAGAAAGTTGACCCCCTCCTTGTCCCTTCCCCTTTTCCACTGGCACGCGCTCAGGTCGGAAAACAATGCTATCACCGGCCCTTTGGCCACTGAGAGCGTTCAGAATCTTATGTGTTTTGCTCCTCATGTCCACAAGTACCACGAACGCGCCTACTTCGCCTTGGAACCTGTCAAGGAGGACCCTGAATCACACACTCTTACTGTTCGATTCCACTGGTTGCCATATATGACTAAATTGCATGACCTGAAGCTCAACACCCGCCCATCCTTCCCTTGTGGTATTGGCTGCGGTCGCCGGATTCGGTTGTGGAATGTGGAGTCTGGTGAGGAAATCCTCTCTGACACACTCATACACATCACTGCGCACGATGAGATTCCCCTGCCGGACCCCATGCTTCTACAGCTCCAATGGATCCTTCATCGCATTATCGCCTTAGCTGGCGGTGCCGAGGCGGTCGCCGAACCTTATAACAACAATGATTATCATGATGACTCGTATCCTGAGTTCAATGATGAAGATGATATGAATTTAGATCTGACACTGTCAACAACATCATCCTCACACGGGCAGCTCAGTGTTAGAACACAGCACTTTGTACCAGGGCTGGCACTTCCCGTCCACTAATCTTATCTTCAAAGTTGGCGATAGCAAACCCAAGATTCCTTGTTCCATGAGGCCACTGAATTCCATATGTAACTAGGGTGAAAGGACTAACTACTAATTATTAAAAATAATATATCAGAATCTTTAGTTAAAAATATTTACTATTTTAGTATTATTCTTCTTAACACTACAGATCTATATAATAGTCTGAAAGCTAGTCTATCAAAAATAAGTAATAATAATAACAATAATCTATATTTATAACAATACTATTATATTATCAGTATCTTAAGAAACAGAGCAGACTATTAATGCTGCTAATAAATAAAAGAAGAGAGATAAAAGAGAGAGAAGCAGAGTAAAAGATTATATAACTAATATATTAGTTATTCAATATCTCACATTCATTCTGTATAATAATATCATTATCTAGTGACTGGCTGAGAATCTTCTTTCTCTTCTCAACAATTAGAATAAGAACTAATGTCATCATACATTTTCTATCAATCACATCAGCTTTCTCCCCGGTAAAGAATCTAGCCCACTAACGATAGTTAGGAACCAACTGAATCTCATTCCATGATAGACACATATTTAGTGCTAGACACGGGCCTTCTGTTCTAGAACAATCCCCAACGATGCGGTTGTAGCAACCATGATAGATGGGTTGGGGGAGACCTTGAACCTGAGACCCAGGGTTTGCAATGTCAATGACTTATATAACACAGTAGAGAAAGCCGTCATATATTCATTGAATTGGCATAAATAGATCGTCTCATCGCTATAATCTTTCATCCGCAATACTGGCGATTTCGAAACCCTAATTTAACACCCACTTTTGAACCTCAGCAACAAGTGGGTCAGAGTTCAAGAGTGGAGATGCTATAGTTATGTACATCTGTACATAGCTCTAATGATAAAGATCAGAGGACATCCCGTCAGTGCTACTGAGATTATGGCATTTTCTTGAGAACTGGTCATATCACGGTCACTGGGATCTTTCATACAGCGTCTCAGTGCTGAATATCATGCCACCGAGGTCTTCAGGCATGCGTTCATCAGTATGTCCTTTCTGCTCATGCTCCTTCACATCTCAGATTTAGCTCCTCGAGCACACTCGGATTTTTCAGGCTTGCATCGAATTTCCAGACCTATGAATTATGATCCCAGCCGAACTTGGTTAGAATGCAAGGAAGGTCAGAAGTATATCTCATACATGCTCTTTTCCCCAGATCTTTATTTTTACCAATAATAGCTAGTCAGCGTGGATACTGTGTATTATCAGACTCTTTATTTGGATGGAATTGAGAATGACATGACACAGAAATAAACAAAATTTTGACAATGTTCCAACCTTTTCCAACCTCGCTCAATTGTATAGCCCTCTAGTTTTAATTGCATGCACTCAAGATGAATGACCAAAAAACAATGATTTGCTTGTTCCTTTTACCCTTTCGCCTGCACCCCTCTTCTATGCAAAAAGAACCAGGAAGAACAAGTGTGCTGCGTTAATTGATACAAAACAGCCAGCACAGCGACACACCACTCTTTCATCTCTGCTGCCTCGATTTATCTATCACATTCAATCCCACCTATAAAAACATCCACCTCATGAGTGTGTGTATAAGTGGTTTAAAAATACAGTCTTGGTCAAAACAAGCAAGCATATTTTTCATTCGCATGCGCACGATACATCAGGTTCAATCTAACCAGAACCTGAATCCACATTCCCTGTATAGTCGTACCTAAGATAGATAGCAGATTGATTGACGCCATCCTGTCTGTAGAAGTCTGATCGCATGGCATGGGGGCCTTTGAATAAGACACCCATCCAACTCCTCTCGACCCCACTGCCCACTAAAGACAAACGAGTCAGTTTCTTTTTAAGTTTCAACGACATTGATTCAATTTATTTCAACAAATAATCGCAAATCAAGAAACCAGGTATTTTGTTTCAAGCGAAACTAGAGTTAAATGAATCTCAACGTGTGGACACTCACCCGTGTAAATCAGAGTGGTGTTGCAATCGGACCAGTTAATACATGTCTGGAGCGCAAGAGATAGCCACGACGATACATTGTATTTTTCATAATCATCGTCTATGACCTGTAAGATTCTGTCGCCCAGCTTTTGCCTGTATAACCAGTTAGGAGGCGGCGGCATGCCTAATTGCTGAAAATTCGTGCCTTGTGCAGCGGCATTTTCAGCAGCAGCAGCTGGGGCGTGCATCACAACCACGGCGATGAATGCTGCGAGAGGACTCCAAAGCTTCATTGTTGGCTGGGCGACTTCGTCTATATTCCCTTGTGAAAGAACTGGAAAAGAGTTGGAAGGATAAGATAGGACCCAGGGACAATATATATTGAAACATGCAGGGGTAGTGTCGTCGAGACCAAGGGGGAAGGAAATAGGGGGAGGATTCCGCCATATAAATAGGGCTTGTGGCATAGCGGGTGGCCATACCCAGCAGATTCAGCAGCCATAAAACCCAAGTTACGGTAGGTTTTTAGCTCATGAAGCAATCATGAATATCAGAAACGCGGCTCTTCATTTTGCGGGGTCCCCATTATCCGTTCGACGTATAGCGCGGACGGGCGGTTCCTTTGAGCAACTTAGCAACGGCGTGCGTGGTGGACACTAATGATTGCAATCCAACCGAAGCATTATTTATTTCAGGTCTGTCCAAGGCCTTTAAGAGATCTGCAGCCGCCATACCTCTGGTTCCTACTTGACTTGTAGTGAACATCTCCTCATATCGGAGGGTAAGCATAGGGAATTATTAAGAAACGGTTGAAGTACAGATTTGCCACATTCCAGAACAATATAAACGGGCGCGGGTAGCAAGGATGTACGCGGACTTAAAAAGCAAACATAGAAGAAATCCGAGGTTCCAGACTACCCTCCAAACACAATGTTATATAGAGTACGTGGCGAAAACAAAAGGGTTATACGAATGTGAAAATGAAGTAACCCGGATGTCTCTGGCCGACCATCAAAGTACTGTACTGTATTGTACTTTGGTCTCGCGGGTGGCCGGAGTAGATCCTACATAACCTGAAAGCGTAGCGGGAACCGTATTTTGATTTCATCCGCCTCCTGAAAACCCTATTGTGCTGGCGTAATCCAGATTAGTAATTTAGTAACTAGTTGTTTCCAAGGTTAGGCGCTGTTGAGTGCCAATTTTTTTTTTTTTTTTGGTTTTTGATTTTTGGTTTGTTTTTTGGAGCAGCTTCACGGTTTCTGGATAATGTTAACATTTAACATAACAGCGTTGGGGATATCTTTCAGGGACTTTGCTATCATCATCACCACCACTCTGCTTCTCTTCATCATTCGAAAACATATACGCGCCACCATTGTCACCATCTTCTTAGAACTCTGATTAAGAGATAGAATGAAAATACCTCATATCAGTAATAGAGTCACAGCTTAAATTCTTAGTGAGAGTCATTACTTCATTACTTTTGAAAGAATTCTCTCTGTACGGAGGTAAAGGAAGCGGGGCGCATACAGAAGTATCTCAACTTTGAGTGGCAGACACCTCCCCCCAGATACAATCACATTTCTCTACACGCCTCTAAAACTGTTGTCTATGTAATTCCACCACAACCAACTATCTTACTCACTTCTCACAGCTTCATTCATAAGAATACTATGGTCTACCCCTGAGGAACCAGGGTGATTTTTATAGATTTCAATTCATAAAGATGAGGAATGGTTGAAAAATAACACTCTAATTATATATCTCGCTTGTACTTTTCTACTTGTAGACCATGCCTCCTTACTAGGTACTAGGTAGTACTCTGCAGCCCTGTCCCGAGGTCGTCAATCGTTACCTACCTAGGTAATAGTTACCAACAGTTGACGATCAGCCGCAACAAGGCCCACGCCAGATCTGCACTAGTTAGTGAAGCTTCAACTACTGAGGTAGTTATCAGATACCTTAGAATTCTACGACACCACACATCACCTCACCTCATTTTTCTTCAACATCTACTATCATAGCACTTCGCTAACAACAATGTCAGATACTTACTTTCCTGTTAAATCACAATTTTCTCATCATCATGTCTGCCAAACGAGAGAACTCATCCTCTGATTCCTCCAATCCGTCAGATACCTCCGCGTCCACAGCTCTACCCATGTCCGATGCAAATCCTTCAGGCAAGTCGTCATTTCCTAGCACACTTGACACCATACTCGAGAATACAGTACCACTCGGGCCAAATCATCTGTTTTGGCCCCCCAGAGGATCGTCCATCGTCCTGGCGAAAAAGGGTGTTTCGATCGTCACAAGAGGAAAAGACGGTTGACCAGGAGTGTCACACTGAACACTAAACAAACTTCACAATGTGCTCAATTTCATAGCGAATAACCAAAATGAGAAAGACCACATGCAGCGAACCGATAAGATTCTCTTCCAATATGTTCCAAAAGTCTTCGAGGGTGCCGTCGTGCCATACGGGACTGCCTCGGATGTTTTTCGTATTTTCCCTTCGTAAGTTTACTACTTTTGTCCCTCAACTTAATTCAAATAATTACTGACAAGTACGTTCAGTGTTTATGAAGAAGGCTTAACTTTCCCCGGCAACCCGAAACGTCTCCATTATAAGCTCTTCTGGCATGGCGCTGAACC
Organism: Blastomyces emzantsi; assembly: GCA_003206725.1. Lineage (NCBI taxonomy): Eukaryota > Fungi > Ascomycota > Eurotiomycetes > Onygenales > Ajellomycetaceae > Blastomyces > Blastomyces emzantsi. The sequence continues at coordinate 14,999 of QGQJ01000840.1, forward strand.
GCTCGTACCCGAGGTACTATGGAATACACCAACATTTTCATTGATTGAGCGGGAGCCCGAAAGAATCCATCTACAAGCAGTGCAAGCATAGTCGGAAATTACATCTTGTGAATCGCTTGTCTCTTAAGGCTTGACGGCTGTGAATCCCAAGGCACGCTGGGCTGTAGAGTCACCGTGGAAAATCTTAATTCTGGCCCTACACGACACGTCCTCGCGACAGCAGGTCATGTCATCGAGGATGCATCGTCGACTTTTATACTCAATAACGCTGACCGAAGACATTTATCCCCTGCAGGTCGTCCCTGAGTTCAAAAGAACGCTAGGAACACCCTCGTATAGGATTTTATAGGATTTCCAGGACACCCACTAGTGGAATTATATCCTCAGATGAAATATGTCTACTCGAAACTACGGATATCCCACTGAGCTTATTATCCTGTTCGTTTCCTTCCGCTGATTCCCAGCGCCGATGTACATGATGACCCTACTTTGCTATAACGCGATCCCAAGATGGCAGAAATGACGTAGTTCAGTATAATGATCAATTCGGACCAGCGGAGCAGTTACCTCCCTTACAGGCGGCACCCTATCTTACGTCAGCCAGCTCGATGGTGGCGATATTGACTTTTTTGTGCTTGAAATCCATTGGAACTCGAGTGAGGATCCTTGCGCTGAGGACGGTGACTCAGAAAACACAAGATTCGAAGAACTCGTTACGTAAGCCTAAGCTCCGCAGGTCCCAAGGGTTGGTATAAGGACTAGTGTTCTCAAGGATTCAATCTTCAAAGTGTAGGAATTCAAAAACAAGCACATTGACTATCTTATTATTACTATCTTCATTATTGTTATTATTATAAAAGTCAGTTCTTCAGAGAATCTTAAGAATTTCTCTGAAAAATAGAAAAGTAAATAAG
>QGQJ01000841.1:0-17242 GCA_003206725.1 Blastomyces emzantsi
TGAGCAGCGCCGATTGGTATTAATGCCCCAACGCGCCACATTTCGACGCCAGCGCCAGGCAAGCCCGAGCCAAACCGACGGTTTTGCGCTAAGCGTGACGGTGGGGCGGGCTTGATCGGATCCCTGCGTAACGCCGTACCTTGGCCGTTTTCGTGGCGGACATCCGGACCGTTAAGAGACCGCAAGGGCTTGTTATCGTGACAATACGTCCACCAGCGAGTTGCCCCGCGCTCCGAATCATCGGAATAGCGTCCGGACTCGCGATTTTTGCGACGAATCCTTCTATTGCCGAGACATTGGAGAGCGCTCTCGCCAAGGCTTACCAGGGCAACCCGTCTCTGAACGCCGGCCGCGCCGGCGTCCGCGCGGTCGACGAGAACGTCGCCATCGCGCAGTCGGGCTACCGGCCGCAGGTCAATGTCGGCGCCTCGATCGGCGTGCAGTATCTCCAGACCCGCAGCGGCAGCTCCGTCTCCGCGGCCGCCGGGGCGACCAGCACGGGTGCGAGCACGGCCAGCACGGGAACCACCGGCGGGGGAACGGCGGGCTCCGCCGGAGCCTCGGGCCTCGGCGGCGCGGCCGCCGGCGCAACGACCGGGATCGGGACGGGTACCGCCGCGGGCGGGCTCGGCAACACCGGCACCTCGGCGGGCGGCCTGGCCTCGAACACCGCCGGACAGGCGGCCGGTGGCGCGACCACGACCAACGACGTGACCTCCCAGGTCGTCACGTCGAACCGGACGACGCGCACCACCTACCTGCCCAGCAGCGCGAGCCTCACCGTCTCGCAGACCATCTTCAACGGCTTCCAGACCGACAACTCCGTCCGTCGGGCCGAATCCACCGTCTACAGCCAGCGCGAGACCCTGCGGTTCACTGAGATCACGGTGCTCTACAACGCCGTCCAGGCGTATATGAACGTGCTCAGCAACACCGCGACGCTGGAGCTCAACCGGAACAACGTCGAGGTTCTGGAGGAGCAGCTGCGCCAGACGCGCGACCGCTTCAACGTCGGCGAGGTGACCCGCACCGACGTCGCCCAGGCGGAAGCCCGGCTCGCCGGTGCACGCTCCCAGGTCAGCGCCGCGGAGTCGACCCTGCGCACCAGCATCGGCGTCTACCGCCAGAATATCGGCGTCGAGCCGCGCCAGCTGGCCCCGGGCCGGCCCCTGGACCGCTACGTCCCGGTCAGCCTCGACGCGGCCATCGCCATCGGCCTGCGCGAGCATCCGCAGGTCGTGTCGGCAATCCACGCGGTCGACGGGGCCGAGGCCCAGGTCAAGATCCTGGAGGGCCAGCTCGCGCCGTCGCTCAGCCTGCAGGGCTCGCTCAGCCAGCTCTACGATCAGAACGGGCCGAACCAGAGCTTCTTCGTCGGGTTCGTCGGCGGCCGGCTCAACATCCCGATCTACGAGGGCGGCCAGACCTACGCGCAGATCCGGCAGGCCAAGGAGACGGTCGGCCAGTACCGCATCCAGGTCGATCAGGTCCGCGACCAGGTCCGGGCGCAGATCGTCGATTTCTGGGGCCGGCTCGAGGCCGCCAAGGCGCAGGTCATCGCGGCCCAGGCCCAGGTCCAGGCCAACGAGGTGGCGCTGAACGGCGTGCGCGAGGAGGCCCGCGTCGGCCAGCGCACCACCCTGGACGTGCTCAACGCGCAGCAGGAATTGCTGAACTCGCGGGTGAACCTCATCCTGGCTCAGCGCGACCGGGTGATCTTCTCCTACGGCGTGGTCCAGTCGATCGGGCAGCTCACCGCCCGCTTCACCGCCCTGCCGGTGGAGTACTACAGCGCCAAGATCCACTACGACCAGGTCAAGGATCTGTGGTTCGGCCTGCGCACCCCGGACGGGCGCTGAGGTCTTTTCCACGGGGAGTGTGTTGCAGGCGCGCTTGCCGCGACGAATTGGCATGGAATACTGTTTGACGAGCGGCCCGATCGGGTCATCTTCCGAACATCCCCTGCCCGAGCGCGCCTGTTGATGAGTGCAGCGAGCCCCAAGATCCCGGACTCGAAATTCCAGGACAAGGCTGCCGAGAAGGCGCACGAGCCTTCGATGGAAGAGATCCTGGCCTCGATCCGGAGGATCATCGCGGACGATCAGGCGGCCAAACCCGCCGAGGTCGCGCCCGCGCCGGAGCCGGACGACGTGCTCGACCTCGCCGAGGTCGCCGAGCCGGTGATGCGGCCCCGCGCCGTGCCGCCGCCGGAGCCGACGCCCGAGCCCCTCGATTTCGACGCGATCGATTTCGGGGACGAGGCCTTCGCCGAACCGGAGCCCGAGCCGGAGCCGGAGCCCCCGCCTGCGCGGCCGAGCCCGCCGCCGCAGCCGGAGCCGGTCGTCCAGGCCCCGCCGCGGCCGGAGCCTGAGGCCGAGACCCTGATCTCGCCGGCGACCGACGCCAGCGTCAACGGCGCCTTCAACCTGCTGGCCCACACGGTCCTGACCCAGAACGCCCGCACCCTCGAGGATCTGGTCAAGGAGATGCTCCGGCCGATGCTCAAGTCCTGGCTCGATGACAACCTGCCGGCCGTGGTTGAGCGGCTGGTGCGCGCCGAGATCGAGCGGGTCTCGCGCGGCCGCTGAGCGGCCGGCCCGCCCGCCCGGGGTCTGCCCGGTGCCGGGCGCGTGTTGACGGACGCGGCCTGACGGTCGAAAGCGGGTCCAACCTGTTGGACGAGCGCCGGCCCATACCTGCAATGATGGACAAGACCTTCGAGCCCGCCTCCGTCGAGGCGCGGATCTCCGCCGCCTGGGCGGAGGCGGACGCCTTCCGCGCCGGCCGGTCCGAGCGCGCCGGCGCCCCGCCCTATTGCATCGTGATCCCGCCGCCGAACGTGACGGGCTCGCTGCATATGGGCCACGCGCTCAACAACACGCTCCAGGACGTGCTGTGCCGGTTCGAGCGGATGCGCGGAAAGGACGTGCTCTGGCAGCCGGGCACCGACCACGCCGGCATCGCCACCCAGATGGTGGTCGAGCGCCGGATGATGGAGCGCCAGGAGCCCGGCCGCCGCGAGATCGGCCGGGCGGCCTTCGTCGAGAAGATCTGGGCCTGGAAGGCGGAATCCGGCGGCGCGATCGTCAACCAGCTCAAGCGGCTCGGCGCCTCCTGCGACTGGTCGCGGGAGCGCTTCACCATGGACGAGGGCCTGAGCCGCGCGGTTCTGAAGACCTTCGTGGACCTGCACCGCCAGGGGCTGATCTACCGCGACAAGCGGCTGGTGAACTGGGATCCGAAGTTTCAGACCGCGATCTCGGACCTCGAGGTCCAGCAGATCGAGACCAAAGGCCATCTCTGGCACTTCGACTATCCGGTGGTGGACGATACCGGGGCCGAGACCGGCGAGATCATCACGGTCGCCACCACCCGGCCCGAGACGATGCTGGGCGATACCGGCATCGCGGTCCATCCCGAGGATGCGCGCTACACGGCGCTCGGCGGCAAGCAGGTCCGCCTGCCCCTGGTCGGCCGCCTGATCCCGATCGTCGCCGACGAATATTCGGATCCCGAGAAGGGTACCGGCGCGGTCAAGATCACGCCCGCTCACGATTTCAACGACTTCGATGTCGGCCGGCGGCGCAATCTCGGGGTGATCAACATCCTCGATCCCGAGGGCCGGATGCTGCTCGACGGCAATGCGGCGTTCCTGGCCGACGCGTCGCCCGAGCCCGAGGCCCTGGCGCTGCACGGGCTCGACCGGGCGCGGGCCCGCAAGGAGGTCGTCGCCCTGATGGAGGCGCGCGGGCGCCTGCGCGCCGTCGAGCCGAACACTCATGCGGTGCCGCACGGCGACCGCTCGGGCGTGGTCATCGAGCCCTATCTCACCGACCAATGGTACGTGAACGTCAAGCCGCTGGCCGAGCGCGCGCTCCAGGCGGTGCGCGACGGCCAGACCAAGTTCGTCCCCGAGAACTACGAGAAGATCTTCTTTCAGTGGCTCACCAATATCGAGCCCTGGTGCATCTCGCGCCAGCTCTGGTGGGGCCACCAGATCCCGGTCTGGTACGATGACGAGGGTGGGATCTTCGTGGCCGAGAGCGAGGCCGAGGCCCTGGCCCTGGCCACGGCGAAGCACGGCAAGGCTGTGCCCCTGACCCGCGACGAGGACGTCCTCGACACGTGGTTCTCCTCTGCGCTGTGGCCGTTCTCGACCCTGGGCTGGCCGGATTCGACCCCGGAACTCGCCCGCTTCTACCCGACCAACGCCCTGGTGACCGGCAAGGACATCCTGTTCTTCTGGGTCGCCCGGATGATGATGATGGGCCTGCACCTCACCGACCGGGCGCCGTTCGACACGGTCTACCTGCACACGCTGGTGCGCGACGCCTCCGGCGCCAAGATGTCGAAGTCGAAGGGCAACGTCGTCGATCCCCTTGAGCTGATCGATCAGGTCGGGGCCGATGCCCTGCGCTTCACCCTCTGCGCGCTCGCGGTCCAGGGCCGCGACATCAAGCTGTCCACTGACCGGGTCCAGAGCTACCGCAACTTCGCGACCAAACTCTGGAACGCCGCCCGCTTCGCCGAGCTGAACGGCTGCCAGCTCGATCCCGCCTACGACCCGCGGGCGATCACCGGGGCGATCAACCGCTGGGCGCTCACCGAGGCCGCCCGGGCCGTGAGCGAGGTGACGGCGGCCCTCGAAGCCTACCGGTTCAACGATGCGGCGAGCGCGGCCTACCGGTTCGTCTGGAACATCTTCTGCGACTGGTATCTGGAACTGGCCAAGCCCGTGCTTCAGGGCGAGGGCGTCGATCCGGCCGTCCGGGCCGAGACCCAGGCGACGGTGGCGTTCCTGATCGATCAGGTCGCCAAGCTGCTGCACCCGTTCATGCCGTTCCTCACGGAGGAACTCTGGGCGATCAAAGGCGCGGCGCTGCCCGAGCGCGGCCTCCTGACCCGCGCGGCCTGGCCGGATCTGGCCGGGCTTGCGGATGCGGGTGCCGAGGCCGAGGTCGGCTTCGTGGTCGATCTCGTCACCCAGATCCGCTCGGCCCGCTCCGAGACCAGCGTCCCGGCCGCGGCGCAGATCTCCCTGGTGATGGTCGGGGCCTCCCCCGAGGTCCGCGCTCGGGTCGAGGCTTGGCGAGACACGCTGCTGCGGCTGGCCCGGCTCTCGGAGATCACCTTTTCGGAGACGCCGCCGAAGAACTCGGTGCAGCTCCTCGTGCGCGGCAGCGTCGCGGCCTTGCCGCTCGAAGGCATCGTCGACCTCGCCGCCGAGGTCGCGCGCCTGAAGAAGGAGCAGGGCAAGGCGCAGGGCGAGATCAAGAAGATCGACGCCAAGCTCGGCAACGCCGATTTCGTCGCCCGCGCTCCCGAGGAGATCATCGAGGAGAACCGCGAGCGCCGCGAGGCCGAGACCGCGCGGCTCCTGAAGATCGAGGAAGCGCTGGCCCGGCTGAGCGGGGATTAGGCCGCTGAAATGGCTGGAGCGAATGGCTCAATACGGGCTCGCTCCAGCCGCAACTGGGAACCCCTCACGACACGCCCGATCATCGAGAGATCTCCCTCCGGGTGCGGCGGCATGGCGGGCGTATCGTGAAGGGCTTCAAGACGGGCCCCGGTTCACGATCGGATCGGAAATACCGCCCATTGTCGCTGAGACGCGCAACTGCGGGGCCGGGTCTGCGACGGGCGCGGCGTCGGTCAGCCCCGGGCCTGCACAGCTCCGCTACACATCTTCGGCCGCATGGTCGGATCTGCTTATGATCCCGTCGACGAGGGCTGCCCATGCGTACGCCGATCGATCTCGTTGATAAACTCGTCGCCGACGCCCAACGGTACAGTGGCATCAGCGAGCGGACAGAAATCCCGCGCGAAGCCTTGCGGGCGTTGATCCACAGAGAGGCGTCCCGACGGATGGCCCTGCTCGGCGGCAGCGATCCAACAGCCAAAGCCGCGCCGCGTCGACGCTCCAAAGCGTGATCGTCATCGACACGAGCGTCTGGATCGATCACCTGCGAGAGGCCGACCCGACGCTCATCGCGCTCCTCGGTGACGGCCGCCAGCGCGTTCATCCGTTCGTGATCGGCGAACTCGCTTTGGGAAGCCTCCGGGACCGCACCATTGTTCTGACCCCACTGGAACGGATGCCGTCGACCCCAATCGCCGAGCCCGACGAAGTCATGCACCTCATTACGGAACAGGCGCTGCACGGCCTGGGCATCGGATACGTCGATGCACATCTCCTGGCGTCGGCGGAGCTGATGCCCGGCTCCCGGATCTGGACACGGGACAGACGCCTGGCCGCTGTGAGCGAACGGCTCGAACTGTCGTACCACGCGCCCCACTGAGGCCGAGGGCGTCGCGGTTTCGCCTCAACGGCGCGTGCCGAGGGGGCCGACGAAGGGATTGGGCGCGCTGAAGCTGCCATACGATTCGGCGGCCGAACCGCCGAAACCGTCCCCGACCGAGCCGCGCGGATGGGTGGAATAGTCGGGCGGTACGTAGATCCCGGCGCGGTTCCTGTAGCCTAACTTCAGATTGTCCGGGTTCTTCGTCGCAACGCCGTCGTCGTAGCGCCGCGTGTCGATGTCTTCGATGGGATGGCGCTTCGTCTTCGTGGACTTCAGCTTGGTCCGATCACCGGCAGCAGGCCTTTCATCGAAGTAGCTCCGATAATCCCCATACCCATCGGCCGCCATCGCCCCAATGGTCGATCCGGCCAGAATGGCAACCGTAAACACCGTCCTCATCGCCCCACCCTCACGCATCTCACGCGGCGCCGACCGTCAGGACCGAAGGTTACGGCCGCCTGCCGGGATTGATCGGACCCTATCGCACCTTTCCGGAAGCGCCGGTGACAGGCGGCACGAGCCGCGGAGTTTTCCCGAGCCGCCGTCAGGACTTGGGTTTGTCTGATCGCCCTCCGGGAGTCGGCCGAGGCCGCCTCGATTCTGCCGGACCACCGCACATGTCCAAACCGTAATTTGACCGCCACGCCGGGGTCAGGCGCCGCCCGTTACACCGATCGCATCGACCGCCGCGTTCCCGGCGGCGTCCCGATCCGCTCCAAGAGGTTGCGATCCCCATGACCGAGACCCGTCCTCAAAACCCGATCGCCGGCCGGACCTCGCGCCGCGCCCTCGCCTCGGTGGCGGCTGCCGCGCTGATCGCCGGCGGCGCCCTGGGCAGCACCCTCCCCTCCGTGACCCCGGCCTTCGCCCAGGCCCTGCCCAAGACCCCGATCGAGGCCCCGGAGCATCCGCCGGGCTCCTTCGCCGGCATCGTCAACAAGGTGAAGCCGGGCGTCGTCTCGGTAAAGGTCAAGCTCGACGACTCGGCGAGCAGCGACGACGATGACGGGCCGAGCCAGGGTCGCAACCTCCAGAACGTGCCGCCGCAGCTGCGCGAGTTCTTCCGGCGCTTCGGCCAGAACGGCCCGGGCGGCATGCCGGCCCAGCCGCAGCGCCAGGGGTCGCGCGGTGCCGTCGGCTCCGGCTTCATCATTTCGGCCGACGGTTACGTTGTGACCAACAACCACGTGGTCGACCACGCCAAGACCGTACAGGTGACCCTCGACGACGGCCGCACCCTCGACGCCAAGGTCATCGGCAAGGATGCCAAAACCGATGTCGCACTCCTGAAGATCAACGAGGGCTCGAACTTCCCCTACGTCCAGTTCGGCAAGACCGCCCCGCAGGTCGGCGACTGGGTGGTGGCGATCGGCAACCCGTTCGGCCTCGGCGGCACCGTCACGGCCGGCATCGTCTCGGCCCGCGGTCGCGACATCGGCGCCGGCCCCTACGACGACTTCCTGCAGATCGACGCCCCGATCAACAAGGGCAATTCCGGCGGCCCGACCTTCAACGTCAACGGCGAGGTCGTCGGCGTGAACACCGCCATCGCGTCGCCCTCCGGCGGCAGCGTCGGCCTGGCCTTCGCGATCCCGGCCGAGACCGTGCAGGCGGTGGTCGACCAGCTCCGCACCGACGGCAAGGTCGCCCGCGGCTATCTCGGCGTCCAGATCCAGCCGGTGACGCAGGACATCGCCGAGGGGCTCGGTCTCGACAAGGCGAAGGGCGCTCTGGTGGATCACGCCGAGAGCGGCACTCCGGCGGCCAAGGCCGGCCTGAAAGCCGGCGACGTGATCGAGAAGGTCAACGGCGACACGGTGGACAGCGCCCGCGAGCTCTCGCGCCGGATCGCCAGCATGAAGCCCGGCGCGAAGGTCGAGCTGAGCTACCTGCGCGGCGGCAAGGCCGACACCGCGACGGTGACGCTCGGCGCCATGCCGACCGACGGCACCAAGGTCGCCAGCCGCGAGGACGATTCGGGCAACGGCCAGCCGCGGCTCGGCCTGAACCTCGCGCCGGCCGCCGATGTCGGCCTGTCCGAGCAGGGCGTCGCCGTGGTCCAGGTCGATCCGGACGGTCCGGCCGCTGCCAAGGGCATCGAGGCCGGCGACGTGATCCTCGATGTCGGCGGCCAAAGCGTGTCCCGCCCGGCCGACGTCGCGGCGCAGATCCGCGCGGCGGAATCGAGCGGCCGCAAGGCCGTGCTGATGCGGGTCAAGAGCGGCAAGGGCCAGACCCGCTTCGTGGCGGTGTCGCTGAGCAAGAACGCCGGCTGAGGCCGGTTCCCACCTGGCGCGGGGATTTTTTCCCCGCGCCGCCTCGTGTTTCCTCCCAACTGACGCCGGCCGAACGGCCCGGCGTCTTTTTACGTTCCGGCATTAGGTGCGAGGCGCCACCGGATGTCTCCCAAGCCTTTCGTCCCGCACCGTCATTGCGGGCGGAGCGAAGCAACCCAGGGAACCGACTCGTTCGTCGAGGGCGCGCGGCACTGGGTTGCTACGCTCCGCTCGCAATGACGATAGAAGTGACGGCAGACCTGTCAGATGGACGCCGGATCGGAGGAAAGTGGGATCCCGAGCCCCTTCCCCAACCGCGTTCGGCACTTCCCCAACGACGCGAAGGCCGCGTTGGAGTCGCGGGCCAGCCGCATCAGGTCGCCAAGCCGCGCCCTGCCCCGGGCGAAAGCAAAGAACACCGCGGCGATATCGGGCTCGCCGTCCGGGGTGAGCGCCTGGGCGGCGAAGGCCGGCAGCGCCTCGTTGGCGGGGTCGCAGATCACCCGCAGGGCCGCGAAGGGTAGGCCGTGGCGGCCCGCGAAGGCGGCGGCCACGTGGGATTCCATGTCGACGGCCGCGGCGCCGGTCTGGGCGCGCAGCTCCGCCTTGCCGTCGACACCGAGAATCGCGGCGTCGACGCCTGCGAGGTCGGCGGGGATCACCCGGGGGCCGACCCCCGCAAGGGCGTTGAGAAGCGTGGCCGAGAGATCGAGATCGGCGGCGCGCCGGCCTTCCTCGCCGATGATTCCGGTGCCGACCACCACGTCGCCCGGTTTCAGGGACGGGTCGAGGCCGCCCGCGATGCCGAAGCTGATCACCGCCCGGCAGCCGGCCTGCGACCGGGCGTCGAGGAGCTGACGGAGGCGGTGCGGGTTGCCGCCGGCGCCGACCGCCTCGACCCCCTCCCCGGCCGCGAGACGGCGCTCACGGGCGAGACCGGTGACGGCGAGGACGGGGGCAGCAGGATCGATCATGGCGCGCTGGTGGACCAGTCCGGCGAGCTCCGCAAGGAGCCGCGAGCGCCGGGGGGCCGGCGCCGCGGGATCGTCGTCGGAGGTGGCCACGTGCGGGATACCGGGGTTCGCGGGCGGGAGGAGGTTGCGATCCGCTCCGGCATCGTCCCGAACGGTGGCGCCGGCCCGGGGGTCGGCGCCGGGCGCGTCACATGCCGAACTGGACGCGGCGGCTGTTGGTGCGCTTGAGGTTGCGGTAGCGGGCCATCGCCCAGAGCGGGAAGAACTTCGGGTAGCCATGGTACCGCAGGTAGAACACCCGCGGGAAGCCGGTGGCGGTGTAGCGCTCCTCGTTCCAGAACCCGTCCGCCCCCTGGGTGCGCGTCAGGAAGTTGATCCCGCGGGTCACCGCCGGGTCGTCGACCGCGCCGGCCGCCATCAGGGCGAGCAGCGCCCAGGCGGTCTGCGAGGCCGTGGACGAGCCCGCCTCGAACGCCGGGTCGATCTTGTACGAGGAGGCGTCCTCGCCCCAGCCGCCATCCGGGTTCTGGATGCGGATCAGCCAGGAAACCGCCCGCTGGATCCGCGGATCGGCGGAATCGACCCCGGCGGCGTTCAGGGCGCACAGCACCGACCAAGTGCCGTAGATGAAGTTCATGCCCCAGCGGCCGTACCAGGAGCCGTCCTCCTCCTGGTCGTTCAGCAGGTAGTTCACGCCGCGATCGAGCGCCCGGGAGGTGTCCCGGGTCTCGCCGAGCTGAGCCAGCATCCCGACCACGCGGGCGGTCACGTCCGCGGTCGGCGGGTCGAGCAGCGCGCCGTGATCCGAGAACGGGATGTGGTTGAGGTACATGTGGTTGTTGTCGGCGTCGAACGCCGCCCAGCCGCCATCCTCGGATTGCAGGCCCTCGACCCATTCCCGGGCGCGGGCGATCGAGGCCTTGTAGTCCGGCATGCCGGCGACCAGCCCGTGCTGGCGCATGGCGCGGTCCATCGCCATCACCACCACGGCAGTGTCGTCGAGGTCGGGATAATGGGGGTTGGCGTACTGGAACGCCCAGCCGCCCGGGCGGACCTTCGGCTTGCGCGCTGCCCAGTCGCCGACGATGTCGAGCACCTGGCGGGGCTTCAGCCAGTCGAGCCCTGCGCGGGCCTGGGCCTCGGCCTCGGGGCCGCCGGCCTCGAGCAGGGCGTGGCTGGCGAGCGCCGTATCCCAGACCGGCGAGACGCAGGGCTGGACGTAGGCCTCGTCGGCCTTCTCGACCACGAGCTTCTCGATGGCGTCGCAGGCCACGCGCACCTGCGGGTGATCGGGCCGGTAGCCCATCACCTCGTACATCAGCACCGAGTTGACCATGGCGGGGAAGATCGCGCCCAGCCCATCCTCGCCGTTCAGGCGCTCACTGACCCAGGCGCGGGCCATCTCCATGGCCCGCTGGCGGCTCTTGCGCGGCAGGCGGTCCTCGACCAGTTGCAGCATCCGGTCGATGAAGCCGAAGATCGGCGTCCACGGCCATGTGGCGTGCGGCGAGCCCGGCCAGGTGCGGACGCTCTCGGGCGGGGTGATGAACAGCTCCTGGACGCTGATCCCGCGCGGGTTGCGGGCGCGCGGCTTCGTCGCCTGGAGCACGAACAACGGCACCACGGTGGTGCGCGCCCAGTAGCTGATCTTGTCGAGGTGGAACGGGAACCACTTCGGCAGGAACATCACCTCCACGGGCATCACCGGCACGGCGCGCCAGGGCACCTCGCCGTAGAGGGCCAGCATGAAGCGGGTGAAGACGTTGGCGTTGGCGGCGCCGCCGCGGGACAGGATCGCCTCGCGGGCCCGGCGCATATAGGGCGCCTCGATATCCTCGCCGATCATCTTCAGGGCGAAATACGCCTTGACCGTGCAGCTCATATCGAACGGCCCCTCGTGGACGAGGGCCCAGCCGCCGTGCCGGCCTTGGGTGCGGCGCAGGTAATTGCCGATCTTGGCCTCGAGGCCGTCGGGAACCGGCGTGCCGCGGAAATGGTGGAACAGGACGTATTCGGACGGGATCGTGGCATCCGCCTCGAGCTCGAAGCAGATATGCCCGTCGTCATGCGCCAGGTTGATCAGCGAGCGCGTCGCCTGCGCCACGCCGCGCTCGACGTCGTCGAGCGAGATCCCCTGGGTCTTCGAGCGCTGAAGCGGCTCGACCTTGCTTACGGCCTCTCTCATGGTCCTCGCCTCGAACGGCCGCTGCGACGCGGCCGCCATGCCTCAAGCGGCGCCCAATGCGCCCGATACCGGCGCGCGTAGCCCGGCGCGCACGGAGGATCCGTGACGCAGCGCACGCGCAGCCGTCTTGCCCGAGCGGATCGCTCCCTCGATCGTCGATGGCAGACCGGTGGCGGTCCAATCGCCTGCCAGGACGAGATTTTCGTAGGCGGTTTCGGCCCCCGAACGACGCGCGGCCTCGGCCGGCGTCGCCGCGAAGGTCGCACGCTTCTCCTTTACGATCTGCCAGCTGGGCAGTTCCGGGGCAAGACTGCACAACTGTGCGATCTCCCCCCAGATCTGGCGGGCGAGGTCTTCCCGGGGCACGTCGAGGAGCCGGTCTGCACCGCTAATCGTGACCGAGTACCGGTCCGGATAGGCGAAAAGCCACTCCGTGAGGGCGTTTACGACGCCGAGAACGAGCGGGCTGCCGGGCTTCGGCGCCAGGGCGAAATGCGCGTTCACGATGGAGCGGAATTCCACCGGGGCGAGGAGACCGGGCAACACCTCCCGAGCCACCCAGGGCGGCAGCGCCAGGACGATTCCGTCCTCGTGGCCGATCGCCTCCGGACCGTCGGAGAACAGGAGCTGCCCGACGCGGCCATCTGTCCCCTCGAGGCCGCGCAGGCGCCGGCCGACGCGGATCTCGCAGCCCCGGGCGGTCAGGTAGCGCAGGGCCGGGTCCACGAAGGCGTAGGACAGGCCCTCGACCGCCACCAGCGGCCGGCAGGCCTTGCCGCCGGCACCCAAGGTCTCGCGCAGAATCCGGGCGGCCAGCCCGACATCGCTGTCCCGCGGCTCGGTGTTGAGCGCGGCCAGCAGGACCGGGTGCCAGAGCCGGGCGTAGAGATCGCCCTCGCAGGCCATGCTCTCCCCGATCGTGCCGCCCGCACCCTCCGGCTTGCCGGAGGCCGCGCGCAGGATCCCGAGCGGGGCGAGATAGTCCCGGGCCCGGGTGCCGGGGACGCGCCGCGACGGGCTCATCACCCACCAGGGCAGGCGCCCGGCATTGGGACGCAGGCGCCAGGTCTCGCCGGTCTTCAGGTCGGCGAAGTCGAACGCCGCTTCGTCGGGGCCGACGAGCGCGTCGGCGGGGGCGCCGACGGTCTTGAGGAAGCTCAGTGCGTCGGCATTGCCGGACAGCAGCAGGTGGTTGCCGTTGTCGATGGTCAGCCCGAGGGCCGGATCGTAATAGGAGCGGCAGCGACCGCCGGCCTGCTTGGCGGCCTCGTGCAGCACCACCTGGGCGCCGGTCTCGGCCAGCGCGACGGCCGCGGAGAGGCCCGCCAGGCCGGCGCCGACGACGTGGATGCGTCCCATCAGATCAGGCCATGCCGGAGGACGACGGCGAGCAGCGCGAGCTTGCCGGGCTTCACCCGGGCGCGGGGCATCGCCCAGCCGCGCGCGATCACCGCCTTGAGGTAGAGGTGGTAGGCCGCCGCCATTAGCCGGGCGGCCTTGGTCGCCTTGCGGGGGCTGCGCCGGATGATTTCCCAGGTCGCCTGGTAATGCTCCTCGGCCTCCCGGGCCACCGACAGGCAGACCTCGCCGATGCGCGGATGGCTGATCGCCTCCATGGGGGTCGGATCGGTCAGGCCGATGCCGGCCAGCTTCTCCCGGGGCAGGTAGAGGCGGCCGCGTTCGGCGTCCTCGTCGATATCCCGGAGGATGTTGGTAAGCTGGAGCGCCCGACCCTGGTGCCAGGCGAGCCGGATCCCATCCGCCTCCGGCATGCCGAAGATCCGCACCGACAGCCGCCCGACCGCGCTCGCAACCCGGTCGCAGTAGAGGTCCAGGGTCTCGGCGTCGGGGGCGACGATGTCCTCGACCGCATCCATGGCCATGCCGTCGATGACCGCCTGGAAATCCTCGCGCTTGAGGTCGTAACGGCGTACCGGCTCGACGAGGTCGCGCACCCGCGGCGCCGGCCGGCCGGCATAGAGGGCGTCGATGTCGGCGCGCCAGCGGTCGAGCTCGACCTGGCGCACCGCCCGGGGGCCGCCATCGTCGGCGACGTCGTCGACGGCGCGGCAGAAGGCGTAGACGGCATACATCGCCTCCCGCCGCTCCTTCGGGAGCAGACGCATGGCCGTGTAGAACGAGGAGCCGGCGGCCGGCAGGGCCGGGGCGGCGGAATCCTCGGCGGGGGCGGTGGTCGCGGTGGCGCTCACGAGCGGATTCCCTGAGCCGCGCCCCGCACAATCCGCCCCCGGAAGGGCCGGCGCGCCAGGGTGGCGGCGACGCCGCCGAGCGCGGTGAGCGCGAACGCGGCCTTGCCGTGATGGACTTTTTCCGAGAGCGGATCGCGCGTGGTCAGCCCTTTGGCGAGCACCACGGCGAGGCGGTGGATCGCCGCGATCTCCAGGGAGAGCCGCAGATCGTCGATCAGGTCCGGGAGGACGGCGCCCTCCTCGAGCAGGTCGAGGCAGCGCTGCGCCAGCTCGGCGATCACCGCCCGGAGAGGCGGGCTCGCCTGCGGCGCCCCCAGCATCGCCACCGTGGCGCCGTGCCGGTCGAGGGCGTCCTGCGGGAGGTAGACCCGGTCGAGGTCGGCGTAATCCTTGCCGCAATCCTGAAGGTGGTTGATGATCTGGAGCGCCGCGCAGATCGCGTCGGAGGCCGGCCAGACCCGGGCCGGGTCCTCGCCGTGCACGTCGAGCACGAAGCGCCCGACCGGCATCGCCGAGTAGCGGCAATAATGGATCAGCTCGTCCCAGTTGGCCGTACGGTTCTTGCGCGCGTCCATCCGGAACGCGTCGAGCAGCTCGAGCGCGTGGCGAGGGGGTAGGCCCCGTGCGGCAAGCTCGCGCTTGAGCGGCTCCGCCTCCAGATCGGACGGGCCAGCGCCGGTGAGCGCATCGGCCAGCCGGTCGAGCAGCTCGAGCTTGCGCGCGGACGTAAGGTCCGTGTGGTCGGCCACGTCGTCGCCGGCGCGGACGAAGTTGTAGAAGGCCAGAATCGCCCCGCGGTGGCGCGGGTGGATCAGGTGCGAGGCGACCGGAAAGTTCTCGTCGCGGTGGCCCTTGCCGGAGCGCGCCGCGGTCGCGGTGTCGAGCTGGCTCATCCGAGATACCCGGCTTGGCGGAACCACGTGATCGCGTCGGATAGGCCCTCGCGATAGGGCCGCGCCGTATAGCCCAGCTCCGCCCGGGCCTTCTTGTCGGAGAAGAACATCCGGTAGCGGGACATGCGGATGCCGTCGATGGTGGCAAACGGCTGGCGGCCGGTGACCCGGGCGGCGAGCTGGGCAACGAACGCCACCGGGTAGACCGCGGCCCGCGGCAGGTTCACGGTCGGGGGCTTGCGGCCGACCATGCCGGCGATGTCGGCGAGCATCTGCGACAGGAACACGTCCTCGCCGCCGAGGATGTAGCGCTCACCGATCCGGCCCTTGCGCAGAGCGAGCAGGTGGCCCTGGGCGACGTCGTCGACATGGGCGAGGTTGAGCCCGGTATCGACGAAGGCCGGCATCTTGCCGAGTGCCGCCTCCTGGATGATCCGGCCGGTCGGCGTCGGCTTGACGTCCCGGGGACCGATCGGCGTCGACGGGTTGACGATCACCGCCTGCAAGCCATCCCGGGCGATCATCTCCTCGACGACGCGCTCGGCCACGACCTTGCTGCGCTTGTAGGCGCCGATGGCGGTCTCGGGCGTCAGCGGCATGGTCTCGTCGGAGGGCGTGACCCCGTCGGCCGGCGGTTTGATGGTGGCGACGCTCGACGTGTAGACCACCCGCTCGACTTGCGCCTCGAGGGCGGCCCGCATCATGAGGCGGGTGCCGTCGCGGTTGGTGCGGACGATCTCTTCCATATCCGGCGCCCAGAGCCGGTAATCGGCGGCGGCGTGGATCAGGTAGCGCTGGCCGCGCATGGCGGCGGCCACGGCCGCCGGGTCGCGCATGTCGCCCTCGGCGATCTCAACATCGGTCCAGGTCAGGTTCCGGCGCGGGCTGGACGCGCGCACGAGGATGCGCACCGGGAAGCCGGCCCGGCGGAACACGTCGACCAGGGCTGAACCGAGGAACCCGCTCGCGCCGGTGATCAGCACGGGGCCGACCTCGGACGGGCCGGAGGAAGTGGCCTCTACCATCACATGTTCAAAGCGTTGCGGAATGCCGGCGCGGGCGGGGGACCCCGCCGCGCCGCGCTTGTGTCATCGAACCGTCCGGGCGGCAAGCGAGGCGCGGAACCGCGTCCCCCGCCCGCTCGCACCGGGATCAGGCCAGGCGCAGGCGCGAACGGCCTTCCTTGCGCTCCGGCAGGGTGTCGAGGGCGGTCTTGACGATGGTGGCGGCGTCGAGACCGGCCTCGGCGTACATCTTCTCCGGGCTGTCGTGGTCCTGGTACAGGTCCGGCAGCGTCAGCGTCCGCACCCGGACCCGGCCCGCATCCAGCGCGCCGCGCTCGGCCAGCAGATGCAGCACCATCGCCCCGAACCCGCCGCGCGAGCCCTCCTCGATCGTGATCAGCACCTCGTGGCTCTGCGCCAGCTCCAGGATCAGCGCCTCGTCCAGCGGCTTGGCAAAGCGCGCATCCGCCACCGTCACCGCAACGCCCTGCTCCGACAGCGCATCCGCCGCCTTCAAGGCTTCCGACAGCCGCGTGCCCAGCGACAGGATCGCCACCCGCGCCTCCGCGTCCTGGCGCACCATCCGGCCCTTGCCGATCGCCAGAACCGCGCCCCGCTCCGGAAGCTCGACGCCGACGCCCTCGCCGCGCGGATAGCGCAGCGCGATCGGGCCCGTGTCATGCGCGTGCGCCGTCGCCACCATGTGCACCAGCTCGGCCTCGTCGGAAGCCGCCATCACGGTCATGTTCGGCAGGCAGCACAGATACGCCAGGTCGAAGGCCCCGGCATGGGTCGCCCCGTCGGCGCCGACCAGCCCGGCCCGGTCCAGGCAGAACCGCACGGGCAGGTTCTGCAGCGCCACGTCGTGCACGACCTGATCGTAGGCCCGCTGCAGGAAGGTCGAGTAGATCGCCACGAACGGCCGGTAGCCCTCCGTCGCCAGGCCGCCGGCAAACGTCACCGCGTGCTGCTCGGCGATGCCCACGTCGAAGGTCTTGTCCGGATGCGCCTTGCCGAACAGGTCGATGCCGGTGCCGCCCGGCATCGCCGCGGTGATCGCCACGACCTTGTCGTCGGCATCCGCCGCCTTGATCAGGCTCTCGCCGAACACGCGCGTATAGGCCGGGGCGTTCGGCTTGGCCTTGGCCTGGACGCCCGAGACCACGTCGAACTTGACCACGCCGTGATACCGGTCGGCCGAGGCCTCGGCCGGGGCGTAGCCCTTGCCCTTGCGGGTGACGACGTGGAGCAGGATCGGGCCGTGCTCGGCGTCGCGGACGTTCTTGAGCACCGGCAGCAGCTGATCGAGGTTGTGCCCGTCCACGGGGCCGACATAGTGGAAGCCCATCTCCTCGAACATCGTGCCGCCGCCCACCACGAGCGAGCGGGCATACTCCT
>QGQJ01000842.1:0-19354 GCA_003206725.1 Blastomyces emzantsi
AAAGAAGAGTAGATGGACGCTAATTTCTTATTTTCTCAAATATAGCATCGCCGGCCAAAGCAAAGCGAACCCCGTCGCCATGATCCTGTGCGTGGCGATGATGTTCCGCTATTCGTTCCATATGGAGGCCGAGGCTCAGTTGATTGAGCAGGCCGTGTCGGCGGTGCTGGAGTCTGGGATCCGCACACCGGATTTGGGTGGGAAGGCAAAGACGGCGGAGGTTGGGGATGCGATTGTCGAATTTATCAAGAAGAACGGCAGTTCGTAGAAGGTAGTGGATTTTCGCAATCTGCATGGATTTTCTGGAATTGAGGGGTATGAGAAAATTGGGGTTTTTTTAAGTCTTCGTTGAAATGTTTGGTTATTCTTAAGGTGTAGAGGGAGTATGTTGCATGTATAGATTGAATTCATATTTGAAGGGCTTGTCAACGGCATGCAAATGCATTGTTTATCTGATACCAGAACCATACTGCCGCTTCCCTCTAGAAAATCCAAGGGACTAGGCGTGTATCGAACCATACACAAAGCCAAATAAAATGACGTAAAATTTTTTCACTTCCCACCCCTCGACGCCCTATTCATCGGCCCCCAATTCGGCCTCGGATTCATTTGATACCGCGTCAGCCTCTTGCTCCGATGTGCCGCCAGCACGGTCCTACCCAGAGCCTCATCAAACACGATTTTCAAAGTGCTTGGATCCGGGGTTCTGGGGGACGGAGAACGTGACCGTCGGGGACTTCTTCTTCGGGGTGAAGCACGCCGTTGAGGTTGTTGGTTTTCTGAAGTGGCATCCTCACTCTTGGGAGGAGTACCACCACGCTCAGCTCCACTTTTGCTCTTGTCATCGGGCCTTTTGGGTGCGGAACCAGCACGATACAAGGCAGCTTCAATCCGCATGATCAGGTCGGAAACCTCCCTCGACCCCTCTACCGCCGTTAGTACATCCCGTTTCAGCCCTCTCAGCTTCGCTCCCGCCTCGTCATCCACACGACTCTCGCCATCACCCTGAACATCTCTCTTCCGCCTCATAATTCCCATCCCTGCGGTTCCCTCCCGAATTTTGCCCTCCTTAACGGGGCACTTCTGCCTCACCCACTCACGTATAATTTCCCAAATGACATTCCACGGCGCGTCCGTTCGCACGGAGCCGGCCTTTGTATGGCTGCGGCTAGATCTATAGCCCAGGTGATGCAGGGCGCCGCGCAGACAGTCTTCGGAGATTGTTTGGGTATGCACGACTTTGCAGACGTAACTGGGCATGAAGAAAAAGGGATGTGGGTCAAGTTTGGCCGGGTCAGTGCGGGGGATTATGAGAGATGGGGTGTCTTTGTCGTTCGTGGTAGTTTGGGTAGCAGTAGCAGTAGTAGTAGAATCAGGAGCAGGAGTAGTTTCGCATGAGGATCCTCCCATCTCCAAATCTTCCTCTAACGCGGTCGAAAGCATCCCCTCGATTCTCCCCACGGTGGGATATGTCTCCTTATCCGCGCCGGGAAGTAGGTCCAAGATCCGCTGAATGAAGACGTTGTTGTGTAATGGGCCTGCCCACATAGGGCCAGCAAGATGAGTCTTGAATCCGCAGTGCTCACATGTAGGTGTCGTAGTTGGTCCCTGCGAGAATCCATAGTGATAGAAGGGGTTTCCCTTCCTGTCAGTCCTACATTTATTCACAGCAAGAGGCTGCGTTTTCCATGCCCCGCAGCCGTTATCGCAGTTATATACAACCATAGACTTCCCAGCGGTGAACTTCACCTCCGCCGGTGAGCGGTGGACGCGGACGAAGACCCTTGCATAGAAATCGATAGAGAGGGAGAGGAGGGGTTCGATGGCTAGGCCATACTTGGCGCCTGAGCTTGCGATTGCGTGTAGGATGAGTCGTAGGCCGGCTTCGTGTGACTGCGGGCCTTTGAAGGGTACGCCGCCATACAGTGCGTAGGTTTTCTCGGGATAGCCATTGGAGGCAAACACGCTTGCATCTGTGCATGTTACGCACAGCAGGCCGCCATCAGTGATGGCCTGGATGGCAGCGTCCATGAAGGGCGCCGCGGTGCCGTAGGGATCAAGATCGACGACGTCAAATTTTCCAAAGTGGTTGCTATCCTTGGGCTTGGGTCCACGGATGATGCTATACATGTACGCACAGGCATCGCCGGTGTTGGGTACGACAACGTCTCCGACGCCATTATGTTTAATGTTCAACTTCATGGACTCGATCGCGTCGGGGGAGAGGTCGTTGGCGACGATGCGGGTTGTGAAGGGGATCTCCTTCGCGTAGCGGAGGGCGCGGAGACCAGTTGCGGAGAGAGCGTCGAGGATGGAAAAGGAGGGGACCCTATTTTGCTCTGTAGCTGTAGCTGTAGATGTAGATGTGGTTGCAGTTGTAGTTGTATCCTGTTGATCCGCCTGAACGCCGTTCCCGAGAGCATTCCCCACCCCTTCCTCCTCCCCCTCCCCTGACGCTTTACTCTCCCCTTCGACTTCTCTCCCCCCAACATCCGCGACTCCTCTCTTCCTCTTCTTCCCTTTTGACGCCTTCTTATTCAGCGCCGCCTTCTCCATCTTCTCCCTTTTCACCAGGATCGCATGCTCCCCATACGCCCGGATCGCCAAAACGCTCAAGTCGCGATTGAACTGCTGAATCGGGTTGTAGAAGACAGACTGGGCCTCTTGCTGCTGTAGTGCTCCTTGCTGCTGCTTCTGCTGTTTCCCCTGCTGTTTCTTCCCCCGTTGCGACTCCGCATCTACCTCAGCGGCCGTCACCTTCTCCTCCCCCAATCCCACTACGCCTTGCGCCGCCGTCGTCTCATCCCGCACTTGGCTTCCCCCTTGCGGTCGCGGTATAAGTATATACGCCAAACCTTCTTGCACCGCGGAAAACTCCTTCCCCCCATGTTGTATAATCTGCCCCGCACTCAATTCCGCGCCTGATTCCATGGCCGCAGCGGGAGAACTGGAGTTTTGGACAGTTGTTGTCGGTGCCATGGCGGCGGCAACTGTCGTCGAGCTATCACTCGTGTTCGTGAATGTGCGTTTGCGCGGAAAGATGGGTAATGGCAACGAAAAGCTAGAACGGAGCTTCTCCTCTCTGTGGAGAGACGGAAACGCGTTAGAGAAGCTCTTAATGCTATTAATGTGGGGTGTGTTGCGGAGGAGCGGCGGGAGTCGACGACTGAGAGGTGTAGATGTTGCGAGCGCTGAATCTGTCGCCCAACATAGCAGAAATCCGGAACTTATGCGTATGCTTGTGCGTCCGTTTCTTGGGAAGAGGCACTGGTGCATTGACGTTCCATAGCAGGTTTAAAACGTATGGCTGCGGGAGTTTCTTGTGTTTGTATGAGCCTTGTCGTGCGGAAAGTTTTTTTTTTTTTTTTTTTTTTGTTTTTTTTTTTTGGTTTTTTTTTCGCGAAACGCGTTGTGTATCACTTTTTTTTTTTTTTTTTTTTTTTTTTTCTTGCGAAAAGTTTTTTTTTTTTTTTTTTTGGGCAGTCAGATATAGCACGTGACATATTTTGGAGGTTTCACGGGGAAAGCGAAAGAAGTCAGTCAGTCAGGATTCAGAAAAAGAGAAAGAAATTCAGAATTGAGAAAATATTCTTGAGGGTACTTTGGGTGTGATGGCAGAGGCATTTTCCTGTCAGAAAGATTCTTAGAAATATCATACGGCATGACAGAAAGATAGCACTGGAACCCGGTCATGACTCTCTAAGAGGCACTTCAAAAAATATTTGATAAAAAGAAGAAACATAAAATTGAATATCATTTCGAGCTGCTCATCATGTAAAAGAAACTAACCAATTTTCAAAGTGGAAAAAGAAGATGAAACAGAAAAAGAAAAAGGGAAACAGGACATTATCTCCAACATTCATTACCATTCCCACTATACATGCATATTAAAAATAAATAGGAAAAGAAATAACGGAAAACAATATAATCGCCCAAAGCAAAGAAGCGCTACTGAATCAGAACACTTTTCCCTCCCCTTCTGCTCTATTCTACCATCATAACGTCTAGGTCTATAACCTCCCCATCTCTAATCCATCCTAGAGCAAGTTAAACCCCTTAAAACTTCGACATCGCAATCGCAATAGCCTGCGTATCACTATGGCTAATGCTAACACTAACCTCCTTAACACCCGCCTGCTTCGCAGCAGCAGCAGCATCGCCGTGTAACTAAAATAGCATCACCAGCCAAAGTCAGTAAACCATATCTCTCTAACCACATAAACAACCAGGTTGTTTATAATAAAATAAAATCAAATAAAAATGGAACTTACAACAACAACCGGCGCCCCGCCCTTCCCGCTCAAAATCTCAATATCCCTCAAAGCCGCCCCAGCTCCCTTCCCCACAACCCCGAGACTCTTAAAAACAGCCTCCTTGGCGCTCCAGCGGCCAGCAAATGACGCCTGCGGTGACGGCGTGGCGCGACAATACCGCTGCTCCTCCTCGGTGAAATTGCGCTCGACGAACGTTTCGTTTTCGATGTTGATGGCGTCGATGCTCTCGACGTCGACGCCGACCTTGGAGTTTTCGGTCGCAGTCGCTTTGGCGAGGGATTCGACCATCTGGCGCGTTTGGAGGGTTTGTGGGCTGTCGTCGGATGGTGAAGGTGGTGTGGATGTGTTTTGCTTGCTGTTGGTGGCAGTGGTCTTGACGTTGGGGGCGTTGTTGCCGTGGGTAGGAGTGGGGACATAGCCCAGGGTATTGGTCTTCTCATTAAGAGCAACCCGGATATCTGGATTAAGGAATACCTCCGACTCCATCTCATCGGCATACGGCGGTTTGTCCTTGGCCACGAACAGACTGTTATTAATGAAACCGTTATGGAAGTACCGGTACGCCTTCTTTTGCCTCGCCTCTACTTTCCTCTTATACCCGTCAAACGTTGCTCTATCAAGCGTTGCGAACAGGTACTTGGGGTGAATGCCGATGGCCTGCGTCCCCTTCTGCCCGAACCCGAACGACGTCACTGAGAATGCCTTGATGCCATCCGTCTGCAGACTCCGGCTCGGATAGACGATATAGTCGAATTTCTCCATGACCTTATCGATGTTATCCGCATTACGGTTGCCGGGCACAAGACCCGAATTCAGCACCTGCAAGGCACCGTTGAACATGAAGCCACCTGCGGCACCCTTGGGATGGCCCGTTAGGTACTTCTGGAAGATACCCATCATCGCATTGCCCTTCTGGCGACCCAGGTGCCTCATCTGTTGGCTTAAAACGTCGCACTCGTTCTTGTCATTGGCGACAGTGGATGTACCATGGAAGGACGCAACGTCGAGATCGTCGATGGTCAAACCCCAGGTAGCCAGGGCGCCGCGAAGGGGCGCGATGCGCGCGTCTTGTTTCCAGAAATTGTTGCCGAGGCTGAAGGCGGCATCTTTCTCCTGGCGGGCTGCTTCACGCTTGATGTGCTCGATACGCTCTTGCATGTATTCATCAACATTGAAAGGTTCGGTAGCTTGGGCTTTCATAGCTTCGACTTCCTCGTTCAGATAGAGAAGCTCAGATTCCTGCCATTGTTTGATTTGGGATTTGCGGAGATCGAGCTGGCGACGACGGTAATTGATATCCAGAAGCGGCGAGGGGAACTTGCCAGCTTTCTCGCGGGCGGTTGACAGGACACCCTTTCCAGGAGCCGGGACGGATCTACCAATCTTGTCCATGGCAATAGTGGTCAGACCAATGATACCATAGATGGGCACACCCATATCCAGCGCAAGCTGCGCGCTCATGATTAGCTGCATACCGCAACCCTGCGACTCCATGAAGCCACTACGCGTCGTGGTGGTTGGCCGGGACATCTCTTGAGGCGTCCGACCATGCGCGAATTCCTTCTCGGCGTTACTGGTGGCCTGCATGTTCGCAAATTCATAAGATCCTTCTTCCTGGAAGTCGTCGAAACCACCCACGAAGCACACGCGCGCTTTGCCCTCGACGATAGTCTCATAGCCGATGTCGATGGACTCGACGGCCGTGGCGCAAGCGCCAACAGGTGATTTGACGGGACCCGTGGAGGAGAGCAGAAGCATGTTCACCCATGCGCTCATGGTGTTGATGAAGGATTCCTGAAGGATATCCTTTTGCACCGGCTTATCGAGGAAACGATCCTTGTACATACCCCGGAGAGCATGCGATCCACCGATACCGGAACCGACACAGTTACCAACCTCTGAGATATGGACGTATTTGTAAAATTCGTAGGGGTCGGTGATACCAGAGGCAAGCAGGGACTCGACAGTGCAGACGAGGACATAGAGAGTAACAGGGTCCACTTGGTCAATAATATCATCTGGAATACCATACTGCTTCGCATTCCAGCCCGTGGGAATTTGACCAGCAACCAAGCGATCGAACTTGAGAGCCTTGGGAATCATGAGGGTAGCACCTTTAAGCAAGCGAACGGTGTACTCCCCAGAATCCGGAATCTCAAAGATCTCCACTTTATCACCATGTTCGCGCCTGAAATCCTCCGCGGTTTCCTTGGACGCCTCAAACGAATCAAGATCCTCCTGCAACACAATCTCCTGCAGCAGCTGTTTCTTCTTCGGATCATACCCGTTGAAAAGCTCCGGCTCAATAAGACGAATACCAGAATGTTCCAGGATATGTTTCTCATACTTCGCCTTGACATCCTTATCGTTGACAGGCTCGCCGGTCTTCGCATCGACCCAGCCGGAATATGGTTTGCCCTTGATGGAGCCGTTATGGTTCTTGATGAGTCCCATCAACCACGCCATCTCAATGCACCCTTCGAGTGAGAACTTTCCATAGGCTTCCATCTCCCACCGGGTGCGAGAGTTACCCCACGGCCCAATCTCAGCGAAGCCTGTGACGACGACCACCTTATCCAAGTTCACCATACCCTTAAGATTGGCGTTGAGCGGCTCGATATCTTCCTTCCAGTCAGGGAGCTTCGGGAATTCAAACTTGATGTTCGCGCGGGGCTCTGTGGTGACCTTCTTATACAATGCCTCGCTACGCTCGCCATTGACAACCTTATTCTCCAGCGCTGTCTCCTTAGTGACAGCTTGTCGGACCGAGCTGGTCTCCTTCACCTCGCCATGAAGTTTCTTCATCAGGATATTGAGGTCGGGAAGGAATTGAAGGCCACCGTTGAGGTCAGCAAAGACGGGCTGGTTCTGGCACAGGTTGACAATGGCAGGTGCCATGAGACCGACCAGGTTAAATGCCATCTCCTGCTGCGAGAATGTGCGCACGCCAAGTTTTTCGACACCTTCGGCAATCACGTCGTTGGCGTTCATGAGGCCGGTACAACGCGTCCACCCGATGACGGCACCGCAAATAGTGAGATAATTCGCCCAGCTCTCGGAGTACCAGCGGTTGAAAAGTGTTTCCAATCCGAGCTTGGACTCAGAGTAGAGACCATCGTTACCGAAGGTGCCGTGGTTGGGCGAGAGGGGCAAAATAACCTGGGCTGGACGAGTTTCGAACCCGCGCTCGTGCTTCTGGGCCTTGACACAGCCAAGCAGGCGGTAGATGTTGGTCAACATGAGTCTGTGTGCCAGCTCGGATTTCGAGTCAATGCCATCGATCTCCCGTCCATTCTCCGAGATAGCAGCGAATGGCACGATGTAATCCAAATCCCAGCCGAGTCCATTCTTGGAGTCATAAATGTACTCCACAAGGGCTTCGATATCCTGTTTGCTACCTTGATTGAACGGCACGACAACAAGCTGAGAGCCTCGGGCACCATAGCGGGTATACATAGTTTGGTAGTACTCTGTGACTTCCCGAGAGAATCGGCTGGTCGTGACAACAACCTTGGCACCACCGCTGATCATACCCTGCAAGACAGCAGCGCCAATTGATCCCGCACCCGCACCCGTCATCAGTGCATTTTTACCATGGAACGAGACGCCGGAGCGAGCAGCGGATTCCAGTCCATCGAGGTAGATGCCGGTGAGTTTCTTGCTGTAGTCCCAGCCATTCGCGTCCTTCTTCTTGAGATGGAGGAAGGGGATAGTCTCCACTTTGCCTGTGCGTCCGTTTCCGTGTCCGTTGACGCTTCCATTCCCGTTGACCGCATTACCGTTCATGCGAGATCTCGAGCTATTGCGGCTGCCCTTCTTCGCATGGCCGTTCTCTTGCGGCATGATCTGGTTCTCGTTCATAGATAGCGCACGCAAAACCTCGCGGTATAGAGCATTGAATTGTAGCTGTGATGACTTTGAGAGTTTGTGTTGCTTGCGAATGAGCTTATAGACACTCTTCAGGTCGTTTTGCACTTTGGTGCGGTTGCTGTATTCGGAAATGGGTCCGCCCTCGGCCATGGCCTTGACGTAATGCTCAAGCTTCCGAGCGCTGCCTCGAGGAATCTCTGTGTATTTGATGTTTCCGCGGGAGTCAATGACAGTTTGAGGGCCGGTGGGTATCGCAACATCCTTGTAGACAGGCTTCTCATTGAGAACCTCCTTGCAATTTTCGATGAGCTGCTGGCCAAGTTCCTTTGCGAGTTTATATGTTTCGCCGCGTTCAGTGGGGCAGTTGTCGATATGGTATTGCATGAATTCCAAGAGTAGAGGGTTCGATCGATTCATCAGGCGGATACATTGGCTGACAATTTCGCGATCCACAACCTTCAGCCGGCCGAAAATGATATCGTAATACATGTTGAGCGCATCTTGTCTCGCCCAGTTCCAGGATGAATCGTACACGCGAGCCTTGAGAGGGTCGAAGGACGGGAATATGCCTGAAGCATAGACGTCGCCATGCTCAGCATGCCATAGATCTAGTTGGGCCTGGAGAGTGGCCTGGGTCTCTTGGGAGGCTAGGAAAGCTTTATCGCCTGCGCGAAGGTCTTTCTTAAGATATCGCGCGGTAAGTTCGAGTTGTTGCTTGAAGAAAGCGCGTTGATCCTTGGTTAGGGCGTCTAGGGCGGCTGGGTCCATCATCATACCACCACCTCCGCTGCCTGCATCACCGCCAGCGGGAGTGGTAGAAAGACTGATACCCGCATTTGCAGCATATTTGTTGGCAACATCATCCAAGTATGCTTTGGCGTCTGCTTCCGAGCCCAATCTCGAAGCAGGCTCCATGGTTAAAGCCAGTAGAAGAAGACCGTCTTGTCGTCCCGATTGCAGTCCCCATCTTGTTTCAAGGTATTTTCTCACAGCAGTAATATTGAAACCACCAGGCATTTTGGAGGAAACGAGTCTGGCAATGAGTGATGAAGATTGTTTGCCAATCTGGCCATTAAAAGTAGCCTGCATGGCAGCACCCAGCTCATCTAACGGGGTATCTTCTGGTTTCTCTGGGGTTGAACCGAATTCCTTTCCGAGATCGCCCAAAATTTCATTTTGAAGGGTTGATTTGCCTATGGGAAATGAATGTTAGTTAAAAGTGTCCAATTGAAATCTAAGGGGTAGAAATAACAGAAAGGGGAAAAGAAAAGAAGAGAAAACAAAAAGAAAACACCCACCTCCAACAAGATCCTTAATAGCTTTTGTTAGCGGAATATCTGCCAGTGGCTTTTTCAATTTCTGCGCGACAAGCACTCTAATTATATCCAGAGCTGAAACAGGCGCATCCTCAACAGCAGCTGCGGGGCCAGCGGATGGAGCTGGAGCTGCAACTGGAACAGCTACCGGAGCAGGAGCAGAGCTAGCAGCGGCAGTAGAAGGAGTAGTAGAAGGAGCAGCATCGGCCGCAGGCTCTGGGACATCCTCTACGGGATCAACATCATAATAAATCTCCTTCGCATCTTTGTTATAACACAGAATCTGGCGTTGAACTGAAGTAGCTGCATCGTAAGCTTCGTACTTGGAGGCGATGGTGCGTCTGGCCATTCCACCAAGGGTGTCAGCGGGGCCTATTTCGACGATGCGCTCTGTCCGTTTCTCTTGGAGGATGACATCTTGGGTTTCGATCCATCTGACAGGGGAAGCAAATTGGTATGCGAGGAGCTCGACGAGGAGGGTGTGGGCGAGCTCTTGCTCGATTTCGGGGCGCATGTTGATTGATGGGGGTTGAGAGGGATGAAGAAAAGGAAGAAAAGGGAAGAGATATTATTGAGTAAAGGAGTTTATTACAGGAATTGGAGGAGCACAGAGATTCCCGGATACAAATTGGTTATGTGGGTGTTTGGGAAAAATAGAAAAATAAAAATTAAGATAGGAAGAAAGAGCAAAACTCCAAGGGCATGTCGAGATAGATAAGGACGAGGGACGAGAAAAAGAGACGGACGACAGATTCTCTCCGACCAGCAATGAATGAGCCAGGAGAAGAATCCCTCCAGTCAATCAGTCAGTCAGTCAGTCAGTGAGTGAGTGAGTGAGTGAGTGGGTGGGTGGATGAGAGTGAGAGACAGACAAGTCCGGGGTGGGAAGTAAGTAGATGGCGGAGGAGAAAAAGGGAAACAAAAAAAAAAAAATGAAGCCAGCAACCGGCGGAAAAATGACGCCAGGAGAAGTTTTGGAAGTTTGTTGTTGGGGAGTTGAGACTGTTGATACGGTATCTGCGTTACAGTACCCAATACGGTGCCTGGTTGGGACTGGAGCTAATCCCGGGCAGTGGGTATCGTTACGGGGCTGGAACACCGATCCGAGAGCTCTAAGCGGGTCGGTGCACGGCAGATGGGCCATGGGTATTGTTCCGGCCGTATCGCCGAGTACGGGTGCGGATACGGCGCGCCGTATCGCGATACGATGAACGAGGTACGGACGGTACTATAAAATAAATTAAAAAATTTAAAAAAAAAATAAAAAAATAAAATATCTGAGAACTATATCCAATCAACATAGCATAGGTATCAATGATTATCATAAACCCGTTCTCAGGGAAAACAGGTTTTATCATTATCATCGTCTAGACGCAGACCAAGGCCCTAAGCGCCAAGTTGCCAACAATTAAACCCTCCCTCCCATATCAAGAATTTTGAAATGAATGAATGACTGAATAATGAATGATTGAATGAATGATATTATTTGCCCCGTCTCCACATTGGCCACAGC
This sequence comes from Blastomyces emzantsi, assembly GCA_003206725.1. Taxonomy (NCBI): domain Eukaryota; kingdom Fungi; phylum Ascomycota; class Eurotiomycetes; order Onygenales; family Ajellomycetaceae; genus Blastomyces; species Blastomyces emzantsi. The sequence continues at coordinate 10,974 of QGQJ01000842.1, forward strand.
TTGTTGGGAAGCTCAAAATCTGCATCCTGGCATTGGCCCCTGGCGGTATTGCAGTATTGGGCTGTATCGGGCCGTACTGGGCCGTACTGGGCCGTACTGCTGCGTATTGTACCGTCCAACCCGGCCGGCCGGGCACACTACTGCATGACTAAGCCCAACCCTTTTGCTTTTTTGGGGCGGATTAAGTTACACGCTAAGCCTAATGCGAGCTCGCTGGGTTCAACGCCTTGCTGTTCCGCTGTATTTATCGGTAATTTATCAGTTGTTTATCGGTTTTTTATCGGTACTGATTACCGCACCTCAAATTTTCCCAATGCGGACAAACGAACATCGACTCTCCTCAACAACGTCTCCAGTTTCCGCAGCTCGACGTTCTCTTCATCTCTGCACTCCTCCCTCGTACTCTGCACTCCCTACTCCGTTCTCCGTTCTCTCGTGTCGCTGTTGCTGTTGCTGTTGCTCTATTCCAGCCCGGACAAACGGAGGAGTGTTCAACATCATTCAACAGTTGCTTCGTCTCATTCTTTTTTGACGGCTGCTTATGAATTGAATGCCGCTACGTGCCCGCGGTGCTCTCCTTTCCTCCCAACATCCTCCTCCTCCTCTTGTGAAGCTGGGGGACTGCCACTATCTCTATCTACCTTGAGACTGTCCTGTCCGTTCATAAAAACCCTACAGGTAAATGACCTTACTTATCCTTCCGCAATTCTACCAAAAAGAAAAAAAAGAAAAAAAGAAAACTTTCAAATTGACCAGCTTGTCCTCCATAGTGTGCCTCTGCCTATCAACACCATGTACGGCACTTCAACAGGCCCTCAGACGGGCATCAACACTCCTCGGTCCTCTCAATCTCTCCGCCCTCTCATCCTCTCCCATGGCTCCCTCGAGTTCTCATTCCTAGTCCCTACCTCCCTACATTTCCACGCCCACCAACTCAGGGACTCCTTTTCCGCTTCCCTCCCCGCCCCCACAGATGAATTGGCTCAAGATGACGAGCCCTCCTCCGTGCAAGAGCTCGTCGCAAGATATCTAGGCTATGTTGCCAGCAAAGTGGAGGAAGGCGAGGACGATGCGCAGGGCTCCTATGTCGAGGTCTTGAAGCTTGTTCTGAACGAGTTCGAGCGCGCTTTCATGCGGGGCAACGATGTACATGCCATCGCCTCGACTCTTCCAGGAATCACCACAAAGAAGCTCCTCGTCGTACAGTCCTACTATGCAGGCCGTGCGGCTGTAAATCGGCCCACTAAACCACACGATTCTGCTTTGCTACGTGCGGCTGCAGATGGCAATGCACATCTTTACAGCGTCTTTGGCGGCCAGGGAAACATTGAGGAATACTTTGATGAGCTCCGGGAAATCTACACTACATACCCTTCCTTCGTGGAGGATCTCATCACATCTTCCGCAGAGCTTCTACAGTCTCTCGCGCGCGACCCGGATGCCATCAAGCTCTACTCAAAAGGCATGGATATTGTACGATGGCTGCGGGACCGCGAGTCACAGCCAGATACCGATTATCTGGTGTCCGCACCCGTCAGTCTTCCCCTGATCGGTCTGGTACAGCTCGCACATTTCGTGACTACGTGTAAAGTCATGGGAAAACAGCCGGGCGAAGTCCTGGAGAGGTTCAGCGGGACGACGGGCCATTCCCAGGGCATTGTCACCGCAGCTTTGATCTCGACCGTGACTACCTGGGAGAGCTTTCACAAGGCCGCCCGAAACGCCTTGACCGTGCTCTTCTGGATCGGAATGCGAAGCCAACAAGCATACCCCCGAACCTCGCTTGCCCCATCTATCCTTCAGGATTCAATTGAAAACGGCGAGGGCCCCCCAACACCTATGTTGTCTATTCGAGATCTTGCCCGCTCCGCTGTCCAAGAGCACATCGATGCCACCAACCAACATTTGCCTCAAGATCGCCATATCGCCATTTCCCTGGTAAACAGTGCCCGCAACTTTGTAGTGACTGGTCCTCCCATTTCTCTCTACGGTCTAAATCTTCGATTGCGCAAGGTTAAGGCGCCAACGGGATTAGATCAGACTCGTGTGCCTTATACAGAGCGCAAAGTTCGTTTTGTCAATCGATTCCTCCCAATCACCGCACCCTTCCACAGTCAATATCTCGCTTCTGCTTTCGAGCAGATTACAGAAGATCTGGAGGATTTGGTCATCCCATCCAAGTCCCTGCGTATCCCAGTCTACGATACAAATACCGGTGAAGACTTGCGGGACAGAGACGAAGATATCGTCCCAGCTTTAATTCGCATGATTACGAGAGACCCTGTCAACTGGGAGAATGCCACTGTTTTTCCCAAGGCAACTCACGTCCTCGACTTCGGACCCGGTGGCATTTCCGGCCTGGGTGTTTTGACCAACCGCAACAAAGATGGCACAGGCGTACGTGTTATCCTTGCTGGAGCGATGGATGGCACTAACGCGGAAGTGGGCTACAAACCAGAGCTGTTTGACCGCGACGAAGAACATGCTGTCAAGTACGCTGTGGATTGGGTTAAGGAGCACGGCCCACGGTTAGTCAAGACCTCTGTCGGCCAGACGTTTGTGGACACGAAAATGAGTAGGCTGCTTGGTGTACCTCCAATCATGGTTCCCGGCATGACTCCTACAACTGTCCCCTGGGACTTTGTTGCTGCCACCATGAACGCAGGGTATCAGATCGAACTCGGTGGTGGTGGATACTACGACCCCAAATTAATGACGGAAGCTCTTAACCAGATTGAAAAGAATATTCCCCCCGGCCGTGGTATCACTGTTAACCTGATCTACGTGAACCCGCACGCAATGGCCTGGCAAATCCCTTTGATTGGCAAATTGCGCGCTGGCGGTGTCCCTATTGAGGGTCTGACCATTGGTGCGGGTGTCCCATCCATCGAGGTGGCCAACGAGTACATTCAAACTCTCGGCATCAAACATATTGGTTTCAAGCCTGGTTCCATGGATGCGATCCAGCACGTGGTCAACATCGCCAGAGCGAACCCTACTTTCCCTGTCATCATGCAGTGGACCGGAGGGCGTGGCGGTGGTCATCACTCCTTTGAAGATTTCCATCAGCCAATCCTGCAGATGTACAGTCGCATTCGGAGATGTGATAATATCGTTTTGGTTGCTGGTAGCGGGTTTGGCGGGTCTCAAGATACTTATCCCTACTTGACCGGATCCTGGTCGAAGCAATTCGGATACCCCCCCATGCCCTTCGATGGATGCCTCTTTGGTAGCCGCATGATGACCTCTAAGGAAGCACATACTTCCAAAGCCGCTAAACAGGCCATTGTTGAAGCTGAAGGCGTCGATGATAGCCTCTGGGAAGATACATATAACAAACCTACCGGCGGTGTCCTCACGGTTCGTTCTGAGATGGGCGAACCGATACACAAGCTGGCCACGCGAGGTGTCCGCTTCTGGCACGAGATGGACCAGAAGATCTTCTCCCTGGATAAAGCTAAGCGTCTGCCAGAGCTGAAGAAGCAGCGCGATTATATCATTAAGAAGCTGAATGCTGATTTCCAGAAGGTGTGGTTTGGACGTAACTCGCAGGGTGACTCTGTGGATTTGGAAGATATGACGTATGCCGAGGTCGTGCATCGCATGGTGGACCTAATGTATGTGAAGCATGAGTCGCGATGGATCGATGGCTCTCTGAAACGACTCACGGGCGATTTCATTCGACGGGTCGAGGAGCGGTTTACTTCAGCTGAGGGACAGCCATCGTTGTTACAAACTTACTCGCAGCTCGACACTCCCTATCCAGCTGTCGACAAGATCCTAAGCGCATACCCAGAGGCAGCGTCACAGCTAATTTCTGCACAGGATGTTCAGCACTTCCTCCTGCTCTGCCAGAACCGCTTCCAGAAGCCCGTGCCATTCGTCCCCTCCCTCGACGACAACTTCGAGTTCTGGTTCAAGAAGGACTCCCTCTGGCAATCTGAGGACCTCGAGGCCGTAGTCGATCAAGATGTAGGCCGCGTATGTATCCTCCAAGGTCCTGTGGCTGCCAAATACTCCACCAAAATCGACGAGCCTGTCAAAGATATTCTCGATGGCATCCACAATGACCATATCAAGGGCCTCGTCAAGGACGTCTACGGCGGCAATGAATCCAATGTCCCCGTCGTCGAGTACTTTGGCGGTCAGCTGCTGCTGGAAACCGATGAGGAGAGCGATATCGATGGCCTAACCGTCTCCGAAGACGCGAACAAACTCTCATATCGTCTGTCTCCTTCTACCTCTGGCAGCCTCCCCGATCTAGACCGCTGGTTGCATCTGCTCGCGGGCAAGACCTTCTCTTGGCGTTATGCCATGTTCACCACTGAGGTGTTCATCCAGGGCCAGAAGTTCCAGACGAACCCGATGAAGCGTATCCTCGCACCAACTCCAGGCATGTTTGTTGAGATCCAGTATCCCAACGATTCGCGCAAAACCGTCATCAGCGTCCGCGAGCCATCCCCTGCCGGCAAACTCGTCAAGACGGCCGAGGTGCGGATTAATGGTGAACGGGAAATTTCCTTGACCTTGTTTGAAGGGCGGACTGCAGAGGCCGGAGTTGTTCCTCTCTGCTTCCGTTTCACATATCATCCAGAAACAGGGTACGCGCCCATTCGCGAAGTTATGGATGATCGAAATGACCGGATCAAGGAGTTTTATTACCGTATTTGGTTTGGCGAGCGGAATGTCCCCTTCGATACGCCTGCTACTGCAATCTTCGATGGCGGCAAGGCCACCGTTACCAGCCAGGCGATTGCGGATTTCGTGCACGCTGTGGGCAATACCGGTGAAGCGTTTGTGGATCGACCCGGGAAGGAGGTATTTGCGCCGATGGATTTCGCCATCGTTGTTGGCTGGAAGGCTATCACGAAACCCATCTTCCCTCGCGTCATTGATGGCGATCTGTTGAAGCTGGTGCATCTGTCCAACGGCTTCAGAATGATTCCTGGCGCCGAGCCATTGAAAGTTGGCGATGCACTGGAGACCACTGCCCAAATCAATGCAGTGATTAACCAAGACTCCGGGAAGATGGTTGAAGTTTGCGGAACCATTAGGAGGGAGGGCAAGCCGATTATGGAGGTTACGAGTCAGTTCCTGTATCGTGGAGCGTATAACGATTATGAGACTACGTTCCAGCGCAAGGAGGAGGTGCCAATGCAGCTCCATCTAGAGTCGACGAAGGACGTCGCGGTTCTGCAATCGAAGGAATGGTTCCATCTCGATGAGCCTGATGTGGACCTCCTCGGCCAGACCCTCACATTCCGCCTGCAAAGTCTTGTCCGTTTCAAAAACGCAACCATCTTCAGCAGTGTGCAGACGATGGGACAAGTGCTCCTCGAACTACCCACTAAGGAAGTTATCCAGGTAGCTTCCGTCGAGTACGGGGCCGGCACGTCCCACGGGAACCCAGTTATCGACTATCTCCAACGACATGGCTCAGCTATCGAGCAGCCCGTCCACTTCGAAAACCCGATCCCTCTCAGCGGAAAGACGCCACTTACCCTGCGCGCACCCTCGTCCAATGAAACATACGCGCGCGTCTCGGGTGATTACAATCCCATTCACGTCTCCCGCGTCTTCTCCAGCTATGCCAACTTGCCAGGCACAATCACGCATGGCATGTATACCAGTGCCGCGACGCGCAGTCTCGTCGAGACTTGGGCGGCAGAGAACAACATTGGGCGCGTGCGCAGCTTCCACGCCTCACTAGTCGGCATGGTGTTGCCAAACGATGACCTCGTCGTCGTCCTCCAGCATGTTGGCATGGTCGCTGGCCGGAAAATCATTAAGGTCGAAGCAAGCAACCAGGCGACGGAAGAAAAGGTGTTACTTGGTGAAGCTGAAGTCGAACAGCCCGTGTCCGCGTATGTGTTTACTGGCCAGGGTTCGCAAGAACAAGGAATGGGCATGGACCTGTATAATTCCAGCGCCGTGGCAAAGGAAGTTTGGGACCGCGCCGATAAGCACTTCATCGAGAACTACGGCCTGTCGATCATCAACATTGTCAAGAATAACCCACAGGAACTGACAATTCACTTCGGTGGACCCCGCGGCAAAATCATCCGTCAGAATTACATGTCCATGACCTTCGAGACTGTCAACGCTGACGGCAGTATTAAATCCGAGAAGATCTTCAAGGAAGTGGATGAAAATAGCACCTCGTACACCTACAGGTCGCCTACGGGCCTTCTCTCCGCCACACAATTCACCCAGCCAGCTCTGACGTTGATGGAAAAGGCCAGCTTCGAGGACATGCGGTCCAAGGGCCTAGTGCAGCGCGACAGCAGTTTCGCCGGACATTCGTTGGGCGAGTACTCAGCGCTTGCGGCACTGGCTGACGTGATGCCGATCGAATCTCTGGTGTCGGTTGTGTTCTACCGTGGTCTGACAATGCAAGTCGCCGTCGAGCGAGATGAGCTGGGTCGGTCGAATTACTCTATGTGTGCTGTGAATCCGAGCCGAATCTCGAAGACGTTCAACGAGCAGGCGCTACAGTATGTTGTGGAGAACATCGCAGAGCAAACGGGGTGGCTGTTAGAAATTGTCAACTATAATATTGCGAATATGCAGTATGTTTGCGCTGGAGATGTAAGTTTTCACCCATTCATTCCACCAGAGCCTTTTTTTATCCCTTCCCAGCGTCATCTTATCTAACAAAACAATTCTTCAGCTCCGTGCCCTCGACACCCTCACCAACGTCCTCAACGTCCTCAAAGCCCAAAAGATAGACATAACAACCCTAATGTCCACAATGTCCATCGACGATCTGCGCGCCCACCTCGTCGAAATCATCAACTCCTGCTCCCAACTAACCAACTCCAAACCCCAACCCATCGTGCTCGAGCGCGGCTTCGCCACCATCCCGCTCAAGGGCATCGATGTCCCCTTCCACAGCACCTTCCTGCGCTCCGGCGTGAAACCATTCCGATCCTTCCTACTCAAGAAGATTAACAAAACCACCATTGACCCGAGCAAGTTGATTGGGAAGTATATTCCGAACGTCACTGCGAAGCCGTTTGAGTTGACCAAGGAGTACTTTGAGGATGTGTATAAGCTGACGAATTCACCGAGAATTGGGGCCGTGCTTGCGAATTGGTCGAAGTATGAAGATGGGGAGAAATAAGTGGTTTAGGAGGGGGAAAAAAAATCCACATGGAGAGAAGAATCTGGGCAAAGAAGACGTAGAAAAATAAGTTGGCGGTTTTCCTCCCCCCGCTTTTCTTGCATGTTTGTTTTTTTTTTTTTTTTTAGATATCTTTTATGTTGATGAATGTTTCGATTGCGAATGGTTATTTGGTTCTTATGCCCGTTTATAATACTTAATACTTTTCCTGATGGTTTTGGTCTTTATGATTATTCGAGTTTGATTGTTTTCATTTTTACATGGTGCCCTCTGTTTGCCTTTATCATTTTCCTAACTGTGGATTAGATGGAATAGATTTACTACGTAGATAGGTAGTTGGAAACCCAGCCAAACTTCTTTTTTTCACACAATTCATATAGAACTAATCCACTATCAACACTGGACCGGAAGATAATATTTAGACAAAGCTGCTTACTATTCAATTTCTCAACGGGTAGTAGTATATAGGGTAGCTACATTAACGCCTAGCTAGTCTCTATACCTAACATAAATTGTAATCCTTAGAAACGTGAAGGGTAGGTAGGAAAGGAAAGCGCCCAAACACGTTAACTCTGATAAAAAATTAAAAAAATGGGATGACGACCGTAGCTACGATGAAAACAAAAACCACATCCCATCGTATCGTATGCGAAATCGCCATTCTCCAGCCAACCCACGTCGCCTCAAAAACCAGCCATTTGTCCTGTAATTCAAAGCACGATATGGAAGGGCATACATAGCTCTCTAAGTAGAGTCCAGTCCACCCATTTATTTTTGGGAAACATTTCCCTTCCCCATTGCCTATCATCCATCTCCTGCATTCTATTGTATATCCCATCCCTTACTACTTACAATCAGGAGCCGACAAAAGCCAAACAACATGAAAACCCAGGCACTTGCACCCGCCCATGAACAGAGGCAGAATATAATTTTGAACAAAAGAAATAACATACAAACAAACTGAAAAACTAGGGAAGAAAAAAAAAGAATTCATCACGCCGACCCTTCCTTCAAAACCCCGGGCCTCAACAACTTATCCTCCTTCCCGTAAATACTCACATCCCTCACAATCGCAATGAACTTGCGATGATTCTCCTTCGAATCGCCGATGCGCGGGCGGAAGATCTTTAGTAGCTCGGCGCTGGCAATCCCAGTAGGTGGGATGGCGGAGTGGATTTCGGACGCAGTGGGGAAGGTGAGGTTTGTTGATGATGATAGGCCGGGCGTGGAGGTGCGGGTTGGTGGGGCTGTTTTTTTT